>AWOL01S0062506.1:34214-75095 GCA_000715115.1 Nicotiana otophora
CACGGTGTGCCTGTTTCCATCATATCAGATAGAGGCCCTCAGTTCACTTCACATTTCTGGAGAGCCGTACAGAATGAGTTGGGTACTCGTGTAGAGCTCAGCACTGCATTTCATCTGCAGTCCGACGGGCAGTCAGAGCGAACAGTTCAGATATTGGAGGACATGCTAAGAGCATATGTGATTGACTTTGGGGGACAGTGGGATCAGTTCTTGCCTTTGGCCGAGTTTGCTTACAATAACAGTTACCAGTCCAGCATCGATATGGCTCCATTTGAGGCTTTATATGGTCGGCGATGTCGTTCTCCCATCGGCTAGTTTGAGCTCAGCGAGGCTAGGTTATATGGTACTGATTTGGTAAAGGATGCCTTGGAAAAGGTAAAGTTGATTCAGGAGCGACTTCGTACAGCATAGTCCAGACAGAAAATTTACGCTGATCAGAAGGCACGCGATGTATCATTTATGGTCCGCGAGAAGGTTCTCTTGAAGGTCTCGGAGATGAATGGTATTATGAGATTTGGAAAGAAGGGCAAGTTGAGCCCAAGATTTATAGGCCCATTTGAGGTGTTGAGGCTAGTTGGGAAGGTTGCTTATGAGCTTGCTTTACCTCCAAGCCTATCAGGGGTTCATCTAGTTTTTCACGTGTCTATGCTACAGAGATATCATGCCGACTTGTCACATGTGTTAGATTTCAGCACTATTCAGTTAGATGAGAGTTTGGGTTATGAAGAGGAGCCAGTTGCTAGACAGGATCGCCAGTTGAGATCCAAGAGGATTTCCATGGTAAGGGTTCAGTGGAGGGGCCAACCAGTCGAGGAAGTGACCTGGGAGTCCTAGGAGGACATGTGAAGCAGATATCCACACTTATTCAGCACTTCAGTATGAATCTAAACACGTTTGAGGACGAACATTTGTTTAAGAGGTGGAGAATGTAACGACCCGACTGGTCGTTTTGCTTTCTAGAACCCTGTTCCCCTAAATAAGACTTCCCGTACATGTTTTTACTGATTTATGACTTGCGGGGATGGTTGGTTCGGGATTTGCAAGCGTTTGGGTTGAAATCAGAACACTTGGTTCCTTAAAGTTGACTTGAAAGGCCAAGTTTGACTTCGGTCAACATTTTGAGTAAACGACCTCAGAATCGGGATTTGACGGTTCCAATAGGTTCGTATGGTGATTTGGGACTTGGGCATATGTTCGGATTGGGTTTTGGATAACACAGGAGCATTTTGGCGCCTAATAGTGAAAGTTGGTTCTTGAAGGTTTTAGAAGTTCTTTAAAATTTGGTTTGGAATGGGTTTTGGTGATATCGAGGTCCAAACAGAATTTCGAGACCGGAAATAGTTCAGTAGTGTCATTTAAGACTTGCACGCAAAATTTGATGTCATTCCGAGTAGTATAAGTACGTTTCGGCGCATTGGAAGTAAATTGAAGAACTTGAAGTTCTTAAGTTTGATTCAATTGGTTTTAGGGTGTGATTCTTGGTTTTAATATTGTTTCGGGCATTCCATGAGTTCGAGCGAGTCCGTTTTGTAATTTCAAACTTGTTGGTATATTCGGGCGGGGCCTGGGGTCCCCGAGTGTCGATCAGACAAGGCTCGGACCATTTCGGGAGCTGAAGCAACAGCCGAAGCTCCCCAGTTCTATCATAACTGCACCTGCGGTTGGCCGGCCGTAGGTGCGAGACCAGCGTTCGCAGATGCGGCCCCAGCCAATTCCGCAGATGTGGCTCCTTCTACGCAGAAGCTAGACCGTAGAAGCGGGAGCCCGTCCGCAGATGTGGCCCCAACCGGCCCATCCAACTCCTAGAAGCGGACACCTGGTCCGCAAAAGCGGATCCGCAGGTGCGGCCTATGCACCGCAGGTGCGAAAATCGCTGCGGCAATGCGGTTCAATTAATACGAGACTTAAGCCATTTTCACTCATTTTCTCTCACTTTGTGGGCGATTATTGGAGCTTCTTGGGAGGGATTTCCACCTAACTTTTGGAGATAAGTAATTTCTACCTATCGTGAGTTCAATACATTAATTTTGGATAGATTTCAACATGAAAATTAATAGAAATTATGGGTTAGATGAAAAACCTAGTGTTGACAAGAATAAGATTTTTACCATGAAGTTGACCATGAAACTTAGTGATAATAATATATTTATGTTCCTTAGGTCATGGGTAACAACTTTCTTTAAAAAAATTTGGAATCCGAGCATGTGGGCCCGGGGGTAAATTTTAGGAATCTTACAATTTAGGTTGGAAAATCACTTAAAGGGTGAAATTATGAACATTTGAGCATAGATTGATTAGTTTATGTAATGTTTGACTAGCTTCGAGTCATTGGCGTCAAATTTGGAGGTTTGAGTGCGTTCTTGAATTGGGAAGTAGACTTTGAGACGAGGTAAGTCTCCTTTCTAACCTTGTAAGAGGGAAATTACCCCATAGGCGAACTAAATTAATATGTGTTGTTGTTTGTGGGGGGCCACGTACGTACGAAGTGACGAGAGTCCGTACGTAGCTACTATTCCTATTATGTCCGGGTAGTCTTAGGCTTACACCATGATTGTTATTGCTTTATGTATATTGTTTGCCTTGAGAAGGGCGGAATGGAGTGTGCTTATTAAATGTTTCAAAAGGAATTGGAATTGAGAAAAAATAATGGGATCTTAAGGGTTTTATTTTGAATGTCGTATTTTGAAAAGAAAGGGAAAGTACTATAATAATTTATGAGATCTTTGTGTAACCGCATCGCATGTATGATTCGCGAGCGGGGTAATTTCTTAAATTTATGTTTGACCGCGTCACATGTATGATTCGGCAGTGCACAGTTTATATTTATGTTGGATCGGGCCGAACGTCCTTGGTGGTATCGTGTGTGACAGTAGAACTGAAAGTTTCTTTCATAAATAATATGGATTCATTGTCTGTGTGATCATATGTTTTAAAGGAAGCAAGTGATTAAGTTCTTAAAACATGGTGATTTCTTGACCAGTTAAATTCTTGTTCTAAGTCTTATTGTTGTATACCATGCTTAATTAGAATCTCGTATTATCATGTTATTGACCCTAGTAAGTGTCGAAGTCGACCCCTCGTCACTATTTCTTCGAGGTTAGGCGCGATACTTACTGGGTACATGTTGTTTTATGTACTCACACTATACTTCTGTACTTAATTGTATAGAATTTGAAGTAGGTGCATCTGGTTACCAGTCTGGTGCGCAGTTTGATCCCCATCTCGAGACTTCACTGTGAGCTGCCTTCCGAGCCGTCCTACAGCAGCTGGGGTCTCTCTTATGCTCTATTTTTTCTGTCTATTTCCTTTCAGACAGTAGGCTAGTACTCTTTTGTATATTCTGCTAGATTGCCCACATACTTGTGACACCAGGTATTGGCACGTACTCTAGTAGACTTATGATTTTGAATTTGTTTACTTGATTTTGATTAGTACTTGTTATTCTCGTTTAATTATGTCCCATTTGCAAATTTCTAAATCTTTTCAATAAATAAGGAAATGTATCCACTTAGTAAATTTATTTAAAACGGAAAACTATTATTTTGATTAGTGTCGGTTTGCCTGACAATGGTGTTAGGCGCCATCACGACTTAAATTGGGATCGAGTCGTGACAGAAGTCTTGACAAAATCTTTTAATGTTTGAGCTGTTGCAAAATTAAACCATTTTAAATACGGTATAAGATAATTGTTTAAGTAGTCAAAACTCTCAAACAAAAGCTACCTTTCTTGATTGCACTGCAAAAATTCTTTTATCTGAAGTCTTAGCCGGCGTTTGGACATAAGAATTGTAAAAATTCAAAAAAAAAAGTGAGAAAAAAATTTCAAGTGAAAATGATATTTGAACACATTTACAAAATATCTTAAGATTGTTTTACAAGTGCATACGAGATCCCTCATCCCACAAATGTAAGGCAATTTACAAACAATGAAAGCTCTCAAATTAGTATGGATAATTAATCCTTAAGCTTGGTTGAATTTCCAAATGAAAATGGAAGCAGTGTGAGTAAACAGGTAACAACTTTAACTTGGAATTGTTATGTTCTAACAGCTCCAAGTATTGGAAAGAAATAATAATTTGAGGAATACATTAAAGAAAGTCTAAGAAATGTAAACAATGTTTTTTTCAGTCAAAGGACAAAAATGCTTTAATTAAAGAAGCAATATTCTCAAGGATTAGAATTATGTTTAACCTTAACTTATTTTAATAACATAATATCATCATAGAAGAAAAGAAATTAAAGCTCATTAATTGAAAAGGTAAAAAAGTTCTAGAAAAGTGAATTATCAAATTCATAATTCACTTCAATGTTTAAATATTACCATCTAAATTTTAAAAAACTAATTGTAAAATCTAAGACTAGTAAAGTCTTTGCTTTAGGTCCCTAAAATTTTGAGGCCCAAAAGGTATTAATGATGGAATACATAACAATATTTTCATTTAGATAATACTGAAATTTGTAGGGAAAAAATACAAAATCTGCGTAAAAAAACAAGGAGTGTCTACTTTAAAATATTAGAGATATTTTAGAAGTTTGAATTAAACTACTCAAATCTTCATATTAACAAATAAAGCTTCTTACAACAAGATCCATGGTAATATATTACAAACACATGGCTAATTTTTTATTAACTTGAATTAACCCTTAGCAATATAAATTATAATATTACTAAGTGAAGTTAAAAGTCATATATCTTCTAAGAATACTATAGTATAAATAAGTACGAAAGAAAAGAAAATCCAACATTAATTTTTTTGCATATACTTTTATAGGTGTGTCACGACCCAAAATCCATTAAAGGTCGTGATTGTGCCGGACACCGCTGTCAGGTAAGCCAACAATACATACTTAGCTTAATTACCCATTTTAGTATTTTTGAAATCAAAATTTCTCCAATGAAATAATAAAGATAAAACTTATAGAGTAAATGATAAATATTTTTAGCAACTAAATTTCTAAATAATTCACAACAATTTTTAAAACCCCGTGTCACAAATGCATGAGCATTTACTAGGGAGTTAAAATAAAATACAGTATCTGTCCGGAAAATAAATTACACAGGAAAAATATAATAACTCTCAAAGAGACTTTATTGGTTGCGGATCGTAATACAGAATGCAGCTCACCTATGTTCCCACAATTTTTAACCACACCTTTGCGCCCACAAGGCCGCTAGACATATATGCACCTGCACAATAAAATGTGCAGCAAGTGTAGCATGAGTACGTAAACAACGTGTATCCAGTAAGTATCAAGCCTAATCTCGAAGTGGTAGAGACGAGATGGCCGACTTTGACACCCACTAAGGGTCAATAATAATAAATGGAATAAATTATAATTATTCAACTCAACATGATTCACAAAGTTAACAATAATTTTATCCAACTAGCAGATATAATAAAAATCCTTAAAATGCAATAATTTCCAATCTATTAATTAAATCCTTCAATTTCAATAAAAATTTTAATTTATCAAATAGCGTTACAAGCTGCAATTCAATCTTAATAAATTTCCAATTTATCAAATAACTTTACAAGCTGCAACAAACTGTCCAAGTATCATGTAATTATTATTATTATTATTAAGCACGATTTCTGTCGAGGTCGTACGGCCCGATCTAGAGTTTCGTGTACACTGTAGAGGGACGTGCGGAACGATCCATAGATGCATTTATCCTGCCAAGGCGTTCGGCCCACTCCACAAGAAAGGAGGACATTTTCTTATGTACCTCCGGAAAGAGAGTATATTCATTGCAAGATAAATTCGGGAGGAAGAACAATTTCTTTTAACAATTAATTAATTTAAACAGAAATTCAAACATGTGAGATTTCCATCCTTTAATACTTTATCTAACAATTCACAACATATATATAAATATATCAAATAATTTAATTAAGTAAAGACTACCATTTATACAAATAATTCATGCTTTTGAATCCTAAATTACCCGCACTTTAGCATTAATAGTGGCTACGCACGGACTCTCGTCACCCCGTGCGTACGTAGCCCCCAACAATTAGCAACAATTATTTAATTTAATCACATATGGGGTAATTTCCCCCTCACAAGATTAGACAAGAGACTTACCTCGTCTTGCTCCAATTTAATCCACTAGAAGGCCTTTTCCTCGATTATCCAACTCCGTCTGGCTCGAATCTAGCCAAAATAATTCGATACAATCACTAAACAATTATAGGAATCAATTCCATAAGAAAATACTACATTTTAAATAAAATCCCGAAATTAATTAAAAATTTGCCTGTGGGGCTCATATCTCAAAATCCGACGAAAGTTACGAAATCCGATAACCCATTCAATTACGAGTCTAACCATACCAGTTTCACTCAAATCCGACTCCGAATCAATACCGAAATCTCAAAAAATTCCGTTTCTATGAGATTTCTAAAATTTTCCCAACTTTCAATCTCAAAACACTAATTTATGGTGAAAGCAATGATATATTTGTATATATAGACCAAATCCGAGTTAGAATCACTTAATCTAATGTCTTTCCTTGTAAATCTGTCAAAAGTCACCTCTGTTCAAGCTCAAGTTTGTCAAAAATGGCAAATGGTTCGAATGCCTCTGTTTTTTATAACTTACAGGTTTGTCCAGTTCGATCAGGGAGCTCGATCAGGGAGCTCGATCAGGGAGTCCGATCAGGGAGCTCGATCAGGGAGCTCGATCATGGGAGCTCGATCTTGGGGCCTCGATTTTGGGAGCTCGATTTGTGGGCTCGATCTTGGGCTCGATCACAGCCCAGAATTTCCAGCAGAAGAGAAAAATTACATCAGCTGTTTAAGTCTAATTTTTTATCCGTTAATCATTCGAAACTCACCCGAGGCCCTCGAGACCTCAACCAAATATACCAACAAGTCCTAAAACATCATACGAACTTATTTTAAATCTCAAATCACATAAAACGACGTTAAAATCACGAATCATACTCCAATTCAAGCTTAATGAAACTTATAATTTCCAACTTCTATATTCGATGTCGAAACTTATCAAACCAAGTCTGATTGATCTCAAATTTTTCACACAAGTCATAATTGACATAACAGAACTATGAAGATTTTCATAACTGAGTTCCGACTCCGGTATCAAAAAGTCAACTCCCCGGTCAAATTTTCAAACTTAAATTCTTGTTTTAGCCATTTCAAGTCTAATTTCACTACAGACTTTCAAATAAAATTCCGATCACTCTTATAAGTCCAAAATTATCATACGAAGCTGTTGGAATCATCAACATTCTATTTCGGGGTCGTTTGCACATAATTCGACATCCGATCACTATTTGAACTTAAATTTTTTAATTGTTTCATCCAAATTTCATATCTCGGGCTAAGGACCTCGGAATTTGATTCCGGACATACGCCCAAGTTCCAAATCATGATACGGACCTACCAAAATTGTCAAAATACTGATCCGAGTCCGTTTGCTCAAAATGTTGACCAAAGTCAAACTTGACCTTTTAAAACTAACTTAAGAAACCAAGTGTTCCGATTTCAACCCAAACACTTCCAAATCCCGAACCAACCATCCTCACAAGTCATAAATCATTTAAAGTACATACGGGAAGTTTTATTTAGGGGAACGGGGTTCTAAAAGTCAAAACGACAGGTTGGGTCGTTACATTCTCTCCCACTTAAATATACGTTCGTCCTCGAACGTTCTAAGGAGTGTTCCGGAGTTATCCAAAATTACTGTTTAACACCTAGTGCACCTACCTGTGCTACCACACCCAGTTGAGCACATTAACTCGAGCCAATCTGAAAATTTTCCCATTTATTTAGGCAAATAAGCCTTAGAGCCCAATTCTAACATCCAGAATTCTCCACCATGCCTGTTTCCAACCTATGAATGTCGTATCAATCACTACACGATGCATCAATACAGGATTGCATACCTTTGTTGAATTTAGACCATGCATTGCATCATTCACATGACTATAATAACATCATCTGATAACAATAGCCAAAATTTCACGAATCTGATGTTCACAACACACCTCATGATACATATAAGTCTTGTTCCAACTCTTGAAATGCTTTCACGATGGAAGAAATGTGTAGAAACTCATAACCAACTGCCGAGTCAATAATTATTGAGTTTCTCCATCTGACAAGAACCATTGCCTCATTATAACCAAATAATGGTATTTGCTCTTTATTACACTTCATATAATCCGATCGCACTGATCCCGAATCCAATAATCTCGTCTCACCAAGTATAAGCTGCTCAGGCAATAAACCACCTCAGACACGATCAAAAAGCCTCATATGATGCCACAATGAGCTAATAAGATACAGACTCGATTGCGATACATAATAAAAACGAACTCTGGAAAGGATTACTCAACCTACATGACTAATTAGACAACTGAAAAGGTGTCATAAACCTTCCTCAGAAAATGGGACACAAACACACAAAATAGAATATAGGAAAATGTACTCAACATCACATGGTTGCGGCGTGCAACCCGATCTACACATGATACCATTGCGGCGTGCAACCCGATCCAAACAACATACCCGTGGCGGCGTGCCACCCGATCCGCACAAAAAGAATCTATAAGAAAATACTTACCGAGCTAGAATGCTCATTACTACAAAATATTCGAATATCGGACACAAGCACGCTCAATGCATAATATCATCCCCGGAAGGACCGACAGCGACATACGCTACAAAACTCAAGCACAACTAAGGTGTGATATATGATCTGAATCTCGAGAGCCATCCTGCTCACATAACACTGTCGCTACGCGGAACCTCATCACATAAGAAATTTATCAAGCCATTTCATAACTCACACGGCACAATATAGTATTACATGAAATAACAGACGATGAAATGACATCCAACGTCCGAATACTCCTCCATGTGGAGCTTTTATTCTGAAATGAACACATCCGGCCTGATATAGAGCCCGTATTCATATTTAAATCCATCCACAGACCTCAAGCCGATTTTGATCACACCATAGGCTAATAACCTTTCAAGGATCCATAATAACCCTTTTTCCCATAACACACAAGAATAGCCATCATAATCGGAACAAACTTCCACAGTCCACAACCAAATGAACCGAGCGCCCTCCAAGCATAAATTCTCGAATCAGCGATATTACCACAATCTTCATACTTGGTTTCAATCTTCACTCAATCAAGTGACTGCATGTAACTCTTACACAATCTTTCTGTGAGACATGCTCCCACGACCTTTCACACCAGGTAAAAAGTCTGCACATCTATGCTACAGGTTACACTAATACTGTAAAGCATACCAAGAATACACAAATCAATACACAAGGTCTCCTACACCTGACATCGACCTTAGATGATGCCAAAAACAATACCATCTTACTTTAAACATCTAAGTCCATTTCCTGCTTATCCGAGCTCATGACATCCTTGTCAACACCGAACCGAAATCTTAAATCCTCAACTTTCGAATCCCATGCTATTTAGTGCACTTAACCATGCCAATGCGCAGGAGTACAAGAATTCCACCATAACTCCCGAACCACTAATAGGGTAAACACTTCATCATATAGAAACCTT
This sequence comes from Nicotiana otophora, assembly GCA_000715115.1. Taxonomy (NCBI): domain Eukaryota; kingdom Viridiplantae; phylum Streptophyta; class Magnoliopsida; order Solanales; family Solanaceae; genus Nicotiana; species Nicotiana otophora. The sequence goes on from AWOL01S0062506.1 coordinate 43,780, forward strand.
CTTCTTAACTCATTTCAAGAGAACCATTGCAACACGTGACTGAATTCCCATATCCGTAGAAAATACCGGCCTCAAGTAGTGGTCTAAAAAACCATAACTCTTCTGGGATCCATCTACACATAACATGTCATAATACTTGAATTCCTCCAAATAAAATCAATTACGGCGGCCGTCAAGCCTCGCACGTACCGCCACAAATCACATGCATAATTCAATGCGCTGAAGGAACTGATCATTGCCACCATCGTGTCGATTCAACCATTGTTAGCTGATCCGTCTTTTCTCAATTTACTCTCAACTTGACTTAGAAATAATAATAGCTCCATTCATTACATCACGAACTCAAATACGTACTCATCCCAAGTGACCTTATTTCACGAGACCACGTTATTTCAAAACCCATTAATTATCTCATATCCCTTCTTGTGCGCACTTTTTACATCTTCAACTGGTACACCCATTCTGATACTTCTTTTATGAATCCGAAGTTATTTTCTTCCGTTTCTCTAATGCTACACCACAACCTGAAGATAACGCAGAGTACTCCAAGCCCCGTTTCATAATCTGCTGCAAAAGCTCGATACTCAACCATACTAGAGACTCGAGATCCTTAGACACCACAACTTAAATTTTTGAATCCACTAGGACCATTATTAAGAGTCACTTACTCTGACTTGTTACCATACATGATCAAGTCCAGGGCCTTGCTAGCACATGGACACTTTCTCAAGGAAACAACCGACTGTCTCACTTTCCCTGTGCATTACATCTACACAATGCATAAACTCTAAGTCTTCCCACAAATCTGAATATGGATTGATAAGGCCAAATATGGCATGCATTCCCCAAATCCTTTGCTCAAATTACCACTGATGTTTCCTTTACTTAGTCGTAATGACTCACCAATACATCGATAACCAGAAATCGCACAAGTTGACACTACGCAATCCAATCATAGACAGTGGGGCTCTCCCACTTAGCTTGAAGCTACAAATTACAAAATTCTGGAATCCACCGAGATTCTTTCTTCATCGTCGACATGATCCTGCACACGCAACTTGCCAAATTTCTCAAAATTCTTCTATTAACCTTTAATAAACACTCCGAACCACTAGCCACATTTACATATTAAATCTCTTACCGGGTAGCCAGTAAAATTCATCGCAGAAGCTTCGTCAACACCACGCGACCGCTAACCTGCTCACATAAGATAACCCACCTGTGGAAATTACATGCTGACATATTCCAACGCCGCTGCACTAGGTGCAATTACTACGAAATCAGTAGATCATCATGAGTCCTAGCTCATTCACCAGATGCACTAGTCCGTTCACTCCTCATGGACGTCAACTAGAGGTGCGACAATGCATTCCAATCCAAAGTCATGTTGTATCCTTCTTCATATCAAGCAACTCCCTCCTGTTGTATCCAATCTTCCTCAATATAGCAGCTAATATTACAACTTAAGTCCATAGACCTAGTCACTGTCCATTCTACATCCCAAATCACTCCAAATGTTCCTCAAGGCGTGTAATCATCCTACCACGTAACCCATGTGCTACCTTGCCACTCTCCCACTTTGGTCAACCATCTCCTTTAAGCAACTACTCTGCTTTTATTTTCTTACACTTGGCCTTTTTGGAACCTAACTACCGCAAGGCACCTTCCACATGTCCTTCCTCACCCTTCGATGCCCAGTTGTTGCCTTAACTCAAAATCCGCCTTTGTAACACTTGAACCAATAGCTCGTTACCAGCTTTAAACCTTTCTGACGATCATCCTTCTCGAGACATGAATACTAGAAACGCTGCTTCAATCCTGAATCACTGCACACCGCGATCTCTAATGACTGCTTCCCCTATACCAATTCCTAACACCCCGTCGTGAAGGTGAGTTGAAGAAAACCATAACACCGGCGAACCTTAACGCATTTTACAAGGCGATGACACTACATCAACATTGAGAACTCTATCACACTCGAAAATATCAAGCTTCGTTACTCCATCAACCCCAAACTTGAACATTCATAGTCCGATTGCCTTTTCTCCGCTGGAATTAAAATATGGAACCTCTGAATCATGTACTAAGAAAACCTTCTTTCAAGTCGTTTACTGCCCTGACACATAGATGGGCATTTTACTATTTCATAAATACTGTGCGATAACAACGCACGAATCGTCATAACAATCAATGCCAAATCTCAAAACCTTAGGTAGTACTGATACTTAATTTGAAATGACAGAGCAGCCTTTTGCAAGGCGACGACAATAGCCCAATTAATTACACAGGGAGAAGCATCATGTACTACATCTATAGTACCATTAAAAATTTCCTCAATCCCTAATTTATAACAAGCGCTTCACGTCGCATAAGATTGAATAGGAAGAAAATGTAGGCATAAGCCTCAAAGGAATCGAATCGCACAATGAGGAATAAAAAAGGGAAGTATTCCTAACAGCCTTGTAGCCTCTCGAAGATAAGCACAGACATCTCCGTACCGATCCGCAAGACTCTACTAGACTTGCTCATGACTCGTGAGACCTACGTGAACCTAGTGCTCTAATACCATGTTGTCATGACCCAAAATCCATTAAAGGTCGTAATGGCGCCGGACACCGCTGTTAGGCAAGCCAACAATACATACTTAGCTTAATTACCCATTTTAGTATTTTTTAAATCAAAATTTCTCCAATAAAATAATAAAGATAAAACTCAAAGAGTGAATGATAAATACTTTTAGCAACTAAATTTCTAAACAATTCACAACCATTCCCAAAACTCGGTGTCATAAGTGCACGAGCATTTACTAGGGAGTTAAAATAAAATACAGCATCTGTCCGGAATACAAATTAGACAGAAAAAATATAATAACTCTGAAAGAGACTCTGTTGGCTGCGGATCGTAATACAGAATGCAGCTCACCTATGTCCCCACAATTTTTAACCACACCTCTGCGTCCACAAGGCCGCTAGACATATATGCACCTGAACAATAAAATATGCAGCAAGTGTAGCATGAGTACGTAAACAACGTGTACCCAGTAAGTATCAAGCCTAATCTCGAAGTGGTAGAGACGAGATGGCCGACTTTGATACCCACTAAGGGTCAACAATAATAAATGGAATAAATTATAATTATTCAACTCAACATGATTCACAAAGTTAACAATAATTTTATTCAACTAACAGAAATAATAAAAATCCTTAAAATGCAATAATTTCCAATCTATTAATTAAATCCTTCAATTTTAATACAAAATTTAATTTATAAAATAGCTTTACAAGCTGCAATTCAATTTTAATAAATTTTCAATTTATCAAATAGCTTTACAAGCTGCAATTCAATTTTAATAAATTTTCAATTTATCAAATAGCTTTACAAGCTGCAACAAACTGTCCAAGCATCGTGTAATTATTATTATTATTATTAAGCACGATTTCTGCCGAAGTCATACGTCCCGATCCAGAGTTTTGTGTACACTGCCAAGGAACATGCGACATGATCAATAGATGCATCTATACTGCCAAGGCGTTCGGTCCGCTCCACAAGAAAGGAGGACATGTTCTTATGTACCTCCGGAAAGAGAGTATATTCATTGCAAGATAAATTCGGGAGGAAGAACAATTTCTCTTAATAATTAATTAATTTAAACAGAAATTCAAACATATGAGATTTTCATCCTTTAATACTTTATCTAATAATTTACAACATATATATAAATATATCAAATAATTTAATTAAGTAAAGACTACCATTTACACAAGTAATTCATGCTTTTGAGTCCTAAACTACCCGAACTTAAGCATTAATAGTGGCTACGCACGGACTCTCGTCACCTCGTGCGTACGTATCCCCCTACAATTAGCAACAATTATTTAATTTAATCACCTATGGGGTAATTTTCCCCTTACAAGATTAGACAAAAGACTTACCTCGTCTTGCTCCAATTCAATCTACTAGAAGGCCTTTTCCTCGATTATCCAACTCTGTCTGGCTCGAATCTAGCCAAAATAATTCGATACAATCACTAAAAATTATAGGAATCAATTCCATAAGAAAATACTACATTTTAAATAAAATTCCAAAATTAATTAAAAATTCGTCCATGGGGCCCACGTCTCGGAATCCGGCGAAAGTTATGAAATCCGACAACCCATTCAATTACGAGTCTAACCATACCAGTTTCACTCAAATCCGACTCCAAATCAATACCGAAATCTCAAAAAAAATCCGTTTCTATGAGATTTCTAAAATTTTCCTAACTTTCAATCTCAAAACACTAATTTATGGTAAAAGCAATGATATATTTGTATATACAGACCAAATACGAGTTAGAATCACTTACCCCAATGTCTTTCTTTGTAAATCTGTAAAAAGTCGCCTCTGCTCAAGCTCAAGTTTGTCAAAAATGGCAAATGGTTCGAATGCCTCTGTTTTTTATAACTTACAAGTCTGGCCAGTCCGATCAGGGAGCTCGATCGGGGAGCTCGATTAGGGAGATCGATCAGGGAGCTCGATCAGGGAGTCCGATCAGGGAGCTCGATCAAGGAGCTCGATCATGGGAGCTCGATCATTGGAGCTTGATCCTGGGAGCTCGATTTTGGAGCTCGATTTTTGGGCTCGATCACAGCCAGAATTTCCAGCAGAAGAGAAAAATTGGAGGAGCTGTTTAAGTCCAATTTTTTATCCGTTAACCATCCGAAACTCACCCGAGGCCCTCGGGACCTCAACCAAATATACCAACAAGTCCTAAAACATCATACGAACTTATTTGAAATCTCAAATCACATAAAACGACGCTAAAATCACGAATCATGCTCCAATTCAAGCTTAATGAAACTTAGAATTTCCAACTTCTACATTCGATGTCGAAACCTATCAAATCAAGTCTGATTGATCTCAAATTTTGCACACAAGTCATAATTAACATAACGGAGCTATGAAGATTTTTAAAACTGAGTTCCGACTCCGGTATCAGAAAGTCAACTCCCCGATCAAATTTTCAAACTTAAATTCTTATTTTAGCCATTTCAAGCCTAATTTCACTACGGACTTCCAAATAAAATTCCGATCACGCTCCTAAGTCCAAAATTACCATACGGAGCTGTTGGAACCATCAAAATTCTATTCTTGGGTCGTTTGCATGTAATTCGATATCCGGTCACTATTTAAACTTAAATATTTTAATTGTTTCATCAAAATTTCATATCTCGGGCTATGGACCTCGGAATTTGATTCCGGGAATACGCCCAAGTCCCAAATCATGATACGGACCTACTGAAACTGTCAAAATACTGATCCGAGTCTGTTTGCTTAAAATGTTGACCAAAGTCAAACTTTGCCTTTTAAAGCCAACTTAAGAAATCAAGTGTTCCGATTTCAACCCAAACACTTCCAAATCCCGAACCAACCATCATCACAAGTCATAAATCATTTAAATCACATAAGGAAAGTTTTATTTAGGGGAATGGAGTTTTAAAAGTTAAAACGACCGGTTGGGTCGTTACAAGATGTATAAAATTAAGATTCTTATTAAAATTTACCTTAGGCCACTAAATTTGTCGAGCCGCCTTTGAATCTAAGATTTAATTTATTAATTATAATTATAATTCTATTGAACTCAGGACATATTCTTAAGATATTTCAGTGAAACAACGTATGTTTCCTGCTAGTTATTACAAAATTTGTATCCAAAATTAAGAAATTTTGACAACGAACTTATTCTAAACACACTTAATAGCATTATAGAAGTAAATTTAGAGTCTAAAGAAAGTATATTAGGGTAACCATATCAATTTAGAATATGTTATGTACGTTTATATTACTTGAATTCAAAATGGTCGAATTAGAACTTTATTGAGTTATATTTACTTGAGCATGTTACGTATACAGTAATAATAACAATAAAGAAAAAGAAAGAATAAGCGTGAAGAAATAAAAGTCAAAAAGCATTCACCTTTTAAATTGATTCTAGTCAAGATAAACTTGATAGCTTTGACTATCCAGAATGTTTACTAGTCTTGTGGTTCCTATTCCTTCAGCACAAGGAAATGGTGAAAGTGTGAGTGATTCTGATGAAGACAGTAGTGAAAGTGGGAGTGATGAGAGCAGTGAAAGTGAGAGTGATGTACTTTTCCAGCAATAAAGTTGATGGAATGCAACAAATGTATTCTTCTGAATTTCCATCTTCACATCTGCAGAAACTGATATCATGGACGTTGAAGTAAGGACAACACAACTTCCATCAGTTGTATGTTAATCCACATACTCGATAGTGGTTTATCCTAATTTTAGCACTCAGTTATTTTAAGGACAGGTTGGTTGATTATCTAGGTAGTGAAAGTGGATTATCTTGATACTAACCGAGGGATCAAGAATTTTATAAATGAAGAGGTTCAAGTATTTCTGTTGATGAATTAAGTTTTAGATGTTTAGTCACCTTAAATTAATAAAAGTAATTTATTCGATCTGAGAAAATTAATGAGTGGTTTTCGATATCTGCAGGCAGAGTCGCCTCGTCTCATATTTCCTCGCATAAGAATAAATAGAATTGCAAGTAGCAGAATGCAATTTTAGTAGAATGAAATTTAGCATTAAATCTTATTGGTGGGATCACTTTCTTCTTGAAAAGAAAAAAAAAATGCAAATAATTGGGCCAGGTTAATGTCATACAAATAGCTATTGGGCTGAAAATAAATAATTGGGCCAGGTTAATTTGGGATCCAGGTGGATTAGTGGGCGTAATAGTTCTGTTAAAAGAGACGGTGGTCTAAGATTTTGGGATATGCTATTATTGAAGAAAAAAATGTATGTTCCTCTCGTCTCCTTGCTCTGAGTCTAAACTCCTCATCTCCCTTCTTCTATCTGTGTATCTTCTCCTATATCCACAACTATCTTATATTCAGTATTTCTATTGTTAGCCTGAAATTTGAGAGTTGGTTCGGCTACTAGTAATTGTAATAGACCTTTAGTTCTTATCAATATACTTTGAGATTGTAGTGTTCGTTACATTGGTGCTTTCATCAATCGGACTCCGACAGCGAACATGTTTCTACCTAGATTCAGCGGCGACGGCAACCCGGATAGCTGGATTTTTCGGACGAGTTGTACTTCACATATCTTGGCTTCTCAGAGAAGGACTGGCTACCTCTTCCTTACTTCTACCTTGATGGCGAAGCTCTTGCTTGGTTCACTTGGTTGCATCGAAACAAACAATTCTTTGATTGGACGCATTTTAAAGAAAAATTACGTATACGATTTCAACAAAGGACGTTCACAGATTCAGTGAGTAGGGAAGATACTTCACGAGCCCGTGTTAACTACGTGAGTTATGTCGCATTGGTTCCACAAGTGGCCTCTGTATCTCCAGTTGCAACTCTGAGCCATGTCCCAAACTCATCTGGCTTGGAGGCCGCCTTCAATGATGGAAACTCAGAGGTAGCCAATGTGTTCGATAAATTGTCCAATAGAGCTAACGAGCATGATTCTCGTGAATTTCCATCTTCAGTTCTGTCTCCTAAAATCCAGGTTGCTTCGGACTATGTTGAACTTGAACCTATAGATTATACAGATTGTGACACTACAACTTTAGCAAACGATGAAGACAAAGTGATTGACTAAAACTCAGAAGGAACTGACTTGGTTGTGCTATATTAATTTGTGCATGATGATTCATTACCAGTTTCTTTTGACTACTCACCCTTGCTTTTATCTTGTGTTGAAAAACCAAATGCACAGATCGTCTTCCCTACGACTGGCTTCGCTTTGGAAGTAGAAAAAATAAGCCATGTGAACAAGGTGTACACTGAAAGTCCCAAAAAAGATGCTTTAGAGTTACTCGGTCATGTTTCATATAAGAAATCATGGTTGATTCCTTTTCTGGCTTGCTACGAGTATGTACAGTAACATGATAAGAAATTCACAATAGTTAATGAGGTTTTCAGTTATTGAGAAGTTTGTCTTAGATGACTTTTTATCTGTTGAGTCTGAAAATCCAAATTGGGATGAAGAGTTTGCGTTGGTAATTAAGCAACCTTTACTACGAGATTCTCAACTTGTAGTTTTGAGTTGCATAATACTAAATGGTTGTGCTACTTTGCCTTCTAATACTAAGAAAGCAATTTTGAATATCGTTGAGAAGGATAATGCGATGGTGGTACAGGTATCTCTATATTACTATGAGATAATGACAAACATTTATGGAATTACACCAGATGAAGCAGGAGAGCTCATAATGGGCACGCTTGTTTCTATATATTCCATTGCTGGGGGGGCATTATTCAGTTCCTGTACTTGTAGGAGGGCATGTTTCTTTGTTCTTGCACTTATCTTCAATTTGCATCTATTTCTAACTGCTCACTTTGGACTTGACTTTCCATTTGACCCTAGTTCACATTTGCGCCCCTCATACTGGAGCAATGAGGTCGAGACTGTTGGAATATGTGTCATATCTAATAACACCATATTAGAATTGTTCGTTAATATTGCCTTTCGTTTTGTGTTATTTACTATCGTTGGTAAAGCTGGTATGTATTTTACAATGTGTGTTGGTGTGCCCGAGAAGGATTTACAATCCTCTAAGTCTGTGTTGGCTACAAGTTCAAATGCATTTCAGATTTTTAGTCGGCATAAATGTATTAAAGAGCAGCGGCATAAACTTTTTAAAGAGTAGCGGAAACACAATAGAATACAACGAGTTACTCGAGTCACTCCCTGGCCTGAAAATTCCTTTGGCTTACATATATGCAAATGGTTTGCTACTGGTCAGATACACATGGGGAGCTTCATGTACTTACCTACGACTGACCTAAGTAGAGCAATTGCAAAAACACTCTATAAAAATCTTTCAGTAGAAGAAACTGAGGTCTTTGTATCTAATGTTGCATAGTATGACTTCTCCGAGGTACAACTCCTTCTTGGTTCCAATGTGTCAACAAGTGAATAGAGACCAACTAAAGCCAAGGTTGTATGTGAGAATGCAGGATGCACTTTGAGTGACATGACTGCAACGAGCTTTAGGGGTAGTGTTGTTTATATTGTCAGGATGGTGTCTCTCCCCATATCTTCTACCAAGGAATACAAGGAAAGTGCGTATGGAATTAAAGTAAAAGTTATTGATCCAAATCGTATTGGAGATGGATTTGTTGGTGATATACTCAAATGTTTAACTTCTATCATGGATGTCGTAATAGCAAAGCTTAAAAGTGGGTCAATTGATATTTCAACGTTAATGGAGACAGTTAGAAAGCTTGAACTTGCTATAGCTTTCGATGAGAAACTTTTAGATGATGACAAATTGATTTTTAGAAAAGATGTGTGTTGTTGGCTATATTATATTTCTAATGCTTCTAAACTTCCTTGTGATCCAAGTTGTGCTCTTGATGGATCCATTGGCATCCAATTGTATGAGACTTTATCTACCTGGTGGCTTGTCATGTGACTATAACATCAGAGTTTCCTCTCTCGAACCTTGAGGACAAGGTTCTTATTGAGGACGAGAGTATTGTTATGAATCAGTCCTAGTCCAATGTCATACAAATAGCTATTGGGCTGAGAACAAATAATCGGGCCAGGTTAATTTGGGATCCAGATGGATTAATGGGCGTAATAGTTCTGTTAAAAGGGACGGTGGTCTAAGATTTTGGGGATATGCCTATTGTTGAAGAAGAAAATGTATGTTCCTCTCATCTCCTTGCTCTGAGTCTAAGCCTCTCATCTCCCTTCTTCTATCTGTGTATCTTCTCCAATATCCGCAACTATCTTATATTCAGTATTTCTATTGTTAGCCTGGAATTTGAGAGTTGGTTCAACTACTAATAATTGTAATAGACCTTTAGTTCTTATCAATATACTTTGAGATTGTAGTGTTCGTTACAGCTGGTGCTAACAGTTTCTCTAAGACTTTAGCTTTTGCAATTTTATTTCCTCAATTTGCAGGTATATAAATAATTCTATCTTTGCATCAGCTCCTTCATTTTCCATAAATTCTTTAAAAAACAATTCATCCACCACCTGTTCTTGAATTTTACTTGTGCCAAAGGCTTATATATCTCAGTTTTCAAATGAAAAAGGATCTATACCTCTTTCCACATTCCTTATTCGGTAACATTTGTTGACTGTAACTTCAATATTGGAATCTGTCACTTTTATTTCTGAGCAGTTTTGCCTTGCCATGGCTTCGGTTGAAGTTTATCATGCACGATTTTATAATTCATCATTTTTTTTCTAAACAAATTGAAACATGCATTTAGCACAGGGGGTTGGGCTAGGCTCGTGAAAAAGTACAAGAAAGAAGAACTCAAGGGTGTGGCCTAGCAGTCAATGAAGTGGATGAAAAACCGTAGGAGACCAGAGTTCAAATTTGATAGGTTGTGTTCACATATGCGAAGGCCTTGGTACGCAGAATTACCTGGTACATATTTGTGTTGGTAGAAGGTAGCAGGTACCTAGTGAAAATAATCGAGGCAAGTCGTCTCAATGACCACCGTCATTCGAAACAAAGGATAAGGACATGCAAATTACAGCTCAATGATTACTCTAGCAAGTTATATGATGTACAATCTTCTACTAACTTTAACCAAAATAAACACTGAATCAAAGGATCTCGTATGCTCCTTCACTCTTATTAGAGGTTGCATTGACAATCTTGGCAGTAACATTGCCATTTGCATCATGATACTTTCCAGTACCACCAATGACTACTATATGTGATTCAAAAGCATACCTTAAACTATCCTTATACTCGTTACTAAGAAAACTAGTAGTCATTGCCATCATATGGCTGCATTACTTATCATTGTTTGCTAGCAAATGAATCTTAAAACTGTAAGTAGAACATATCACAAAGAAACTTGTATGCAGATAGTTAACACCGAGACGCGAGAATACTTCATTACATATCATTGATTGCTAGCAAATGAATCTTAGTACTTTGAATGCAGAACATTTCAAAAAGAAATTTGTATAAAGGGCAGCCCGGTGCATTAAGCTCCCGTTATGCGTGGGGTCCGAGGAAGAGCCGGACCACAAGGTCTATTGTATGCAAGCCTTACCTTACATTTCTGCAAGAGGCTATTTCCACGGCTCGAACCCATGACCTCATGGTCACATGGTAGCAACTTTACCATTTACACCAAAGCTCCCCTTCAATTATCACAAGACATTAAAAAAAAAACTTTATATCCTGCCAACCTGCAGATAATCGACTCGAACCATAGTTTGTAAGAGAAGAATGAACAAGCTCCTTTAAGCAATAACTTCCATTATACATATGTAAATTTGAATAAACATTTATCAAAGGAAATATACTTCATTACATATCATTGTTTCCTAGCAAAAGAGTCTAAAAACTATATCAAGAACATATCAAAAAACAACTTTTACACAAACAGTTACCAGAAGACAAGCCACCAGCCTCATAGGCATGCTAGTTACCTCCTGGATTCCGATTCCAGGACAAATAAGTTGGATCTCCAAGTTGTCTTGGCTTAACAAGATATACAATCATAAAAGCCAAAGCCAAAAAGAAACACAATCCACCAACTGTAAGATAAGCAATGCCAAGAAAATCATTCTTCCCACCAATCCAACTTGTTGTAGATAGCACAAGCTTCTTCTTCCCATCAAAACTATACGTGTTGTAATTGTTCTGCAACGTCACGTTTATAATTTCACCTTCCATAAGATCCCTCTCTATTTTCCCATATAACTTCCTAAATGTTGGAAGTGCAGCAGTTCTCATCCAAACAATTAAATCTTCTTGTTCACTCAACGATACATTCGTTAAACTCCCACCTCCGACTAAAGTCCCGTTCTGAAAGTTCGACGGAAAAACATCTTTCCCAAACTTATGATCCCTATCACTTTTCCAAGATATACCCTTTTTGTTCACAACCAATTCTTGATTGTTACTAGCAAATATATAAGTATCATTAAACAAACTCCAAGCTATTAATCCACAAGGCACAATTGGCTTACCATTAGCAAAATCTTCAGGCTCACAAGAACCTGTATCATCTACATTACTAGCACTTTTCAATTGTTGATCGCTTCGACTTTTCACATACCTACGATGATTCTGATAAAAATTCTCAAGTTGATAATACACATAAATTGGCTGTTCCATTTTCTTAGGCACTCTTAAAGTTCTAACACAAGTTTTATCTTGATTTTTATTTGTTATATATCCAATTTTGTCATTTGTTGAATTATTTGGTACACATTCAACATCATACCTATCAATAATTTCAACAACATCTCGAGAAGCTAAAAGGGAAACAAGACCAATTGGAATAAAAACAACACCAATAAGTAAAAGAATAGAAATCACCCATTTTGGTGTTAGGATTGGTTTACACGCTGGAAGTTCTTGTTGTGAGAATTTTGAATACTTTGGTCGCTTTGAATTTCTTCTAATTGTTGTATTTTCATCCGATCCAAACACTCCAGTGCTAGACGATGGATCGTTTGAGCTCATAATTTGAGTTGACTTTGCTGTCACTGCGTCTCAGTCTCAAACAAATTGGGGTCTAACTATATGTTTGTGAATAATTCAGGAAAATGAAAGGAAGAGTTTAGTTAGAGAGATGATTTAGAAGAGGAAGAGGGGATTTTTTTTATGGGAAATATATGAAGGAATTATAGCTGTAAGTTTACTCGTTTTGATTTGTTTAATTCAAGAATGCCTGCTTTGACTTTGAATAGTATTATTAGTATTTTCTTGATAAAAACGACGACGACTTAATCCACATTTTTGTCTTCTGGAAAAGAAGGGGGCGAAGATTACAAGGAAGGTTCTATGCTGAAGAGTAGGTATGAATTTATGATAGCGTAGGGGGTGGGCTGCCAAAGAGTGATTTCCTTGTTTTTCCTTCACATAACGTGGAGATATTTAATTCCTATGTAATTCCCGATTAATGTTATGTTTATTAAAAATAGTTATTTTAAAATATTTAATATTTTTCAAAATTACTCTCTCCCGACTCTTTTACTTTTTCTTTTTTTTTTCTTTTACTTTGTTCAGTAAACAAACTAACATATTTAATAGAGTTGCACAAGTAGGGTATATGGAGGATAGTGAGTATCATCATTAGTGCATTGCCCCTACATTTATGCAGAAATAAATGTTATTTCCGATAGATTATTGGCTCAATACTAGCATGCATAATCACAACAATATAGTGAAAGACATATAGAATAAACAACAACGTACTCAGTATAATTTACTTTAACAAATTAAGAGAGAGAAAAATATTATTTTCCAATTGTACCGTTAGTATTAAGTAATTATTTTTAAACTAATTGAGTATTAATTAGTAGTCAAATTTAGATTTTCAAATATCATTAATATTTTTTAAATAGAGTACAAAATATAATGTGGACAAGTAAAATGGAATGGAGGAAGCAAGAAAGAATTAATATTCTTTCAATTTTAGCATTAGGTGTTCTATAAATGATAAAGAAGTGATTACTTTTTTTTTTGTATGAGAGAAAATTCGAAGCCGCTACAATTTTTGTCACAACCTTTGTTCTTCGGGTGAACACTCTGTGATGAGCACTTTATGTGCATTGGGTAAACTCTTATGTAATAGACTGCAAACCAAAGTGATTACTTATTAATAAGTACTACTTATACATTTTTACGGCCACAAATTTTATTTGGTGCAAATTGACACCCATATTTACGCGTAAGGAGAATATCAATGTAGAAGACGGACATAAATCGACATTTTACTTGAACTTAGGACCTTAGGTGGTGTTTCTTTGAAATTCTAAAAATTTGATTATTATATTTTATTTTATTTTTTGCAAAAAAGTGTTTGCTTAAACTATCTTTTACATAGACTGGATTTTAAAAATTAAGTTTAATAATCTTCAAAAAAAAAAACAGCCCTTCTTTTGTTGCAAAAATATTGTTATTATTCTGTATTTCTAAAATAATTTTGGAGAAAATAAAATAACATATAAACAGAAATGTAAAAGAAATAAAATTTAATCCGAGCCCACTGAATTCATAGTATTTCCTTAAAGAATTTAATCCCCTTTTAGTACCCAAGGTTGTGGATTATTTCCTCGCATGATAGAACGAATTACACACTGGTGTAGCGATACTTCAAATATCGATAGCAAATCACACTTACTGTTGCTTTCTTTATAGTTAAAACAATGCAGAAGAAAGGAAGAGAAGTCAGCGTCGAAGCCGAGCGAACAATGCAGAAGAAAGGAAGAGAATTCAGAAATTCGTATGTTGGATTTAATGTTATTTATCTATTTTTTTTAAACGGATAAATAACATTTCTGTTAATCCGTAGTCGAAGCCAAGTGACGACGACGACGGCGCGAGACTTGCCTTCTTCTTAACTCTTTAAGAGATAGAAGAAGTGTAATTGTATATATATACCCATCAAAATATTTTCCTCTTCCAATATGGGACAATGTCCCTTTGTTAATAAGGGAAACTTAAATATTTTCAATTTTCCTCAATTTCTCATTCACCTTCTTTTAAACTACATTTAAGCTTAAAAACCCAACAAATATCTCAAATAAGAAAACTGGCAAAAACTATTGTAGCCATTAGACTAAGGTTTCATTATATGTGAAAGAGCGATGACCAAAAGTCCAAAATTTGGAATCTCATGTTTGATAAATTATTGTGACCGAACATTAATCTGTTTGATGATATTGACTTTGTTAAATTCTTTCTTTGTTCAACTTCGCGCTACAGACCTAAAACCACAACCTTCATACATGGTTAAACCAAATTCAACAAATGAATTCTAGATGTTATGATTTTGTTGCTTTAGTGATGCAAATTTGTCTACTACATCGTTTTAGCTTTGTTTATGCTATTAAGAAAAACAATATCTATAATATATAGTTTACTAAGTTACTCATATTAAATGCTTTTTGGAAATTCAGTAGTATTAAAAAGAATTACTAATTTTTAATATTAAGGGTAGTTGGAAATAATTAACAAATTTAGTCTTGAATTCTAAAATGGCAATTATTTTGGGATAAGTTTTTGAGCTAAAGCAATAATTAAAGATAATTTTTTTGAACTAAAGAAATAATTAAAATGGGACAGAAGGAGTATCTAGTAGAGAACGATTATTAAGTTATCTTTCTAATGTTATCTAAAAATTGGCACCTTTCCAACAACCAATATTTTTACTTTATGGAAAGCAAAACCTTGTGTGACACCAATACAATATCAATTCTATTGTTCCCAAATCTTATACTCTCTCTCTCTCTCCTCATTTTAGTTGTCCACTTTTCAGTTTGCTACCTTCCACAAAAAATAAATGAAGTATGTCTTTTACAATTTTATTCATAATAATGATAGTATTTTTGAAAGTCTTAAAAATAATTTGGGGGTTGAGTAGTTAAGAATAAAGGTAAAACAGAAAGAAAAAAAAAGATTTATTTTCTCTTGATTTATTATATTAGACAAGTAAAATTAAAAATATATTTTTAATATAATGGACAATTAAATCTTATAGATAAAAGTTTTGAAAAAACTTTAGAAAATTTTTTATTAGGAAAAAACTACTCAAAGTATCACTCCATAAACAATTTCAACCAAAACTAGCCTAAAAATAAAATATTTTACCAAAAAAAGGCCCAAATATTATTTTAATCCAAACAATTTCAATTAATTTTATTTTTTAAAGCATATAGTAAGCTAAAGTGAGTTTCAGAGAATCGAGCATCTTAATTCGATTTAGAAATCACTATTAAATGTCAAATTGTTGGATTGGGTTGAGAGATTAAATTGAGAACGTCATAGACATCCATTGAAGCTTGTTTGAGTTTGAATTCAAAAATTTGGGTTTTCGAAATTGAAATTTATTTTGAGTGAGTATTGTTGGAATGAATTGGGTAAATAGGAGTGTGAATCTCAATTTTGGACGATTTAGTGGAGATTTTGAGGTGGTTTGAATTGAAATTTGAGCGAAATTTGAAGCACACAAGAATGACAAGATGAACATGGAAGAAGATGATATGTATATTTCACTGTGTATCTCCGTATATTTTTTTCTGTATCACTTTTGTATTAAATATGTATGTGACATCGTAGAGAAAGTTTTAAACTCGATTTTAGCGGCAATTTTTGACTCAAAACTAGTCCAAATCATCTTCAATCTCCCTCAAAGTTTGTATATTGTCCCATCTATATGTTTTCAATGAATTTTAATCATATCCATTGAAAAATGTTCCCTTTTGCCTAGTTTTTTATATTGTATATTTTTTCTCTTTGTGTTTCATCTTTGCAACCTCATCCATAAAAAAAAAAAATTGTCTTGTATCTAATGTTGTTGGCCACGGTTAAAATATGGAAGGAGATTTTTGCGTGTAATTCTTGGAAAGAAAGAATCCTTATTTATCTAGGTTTTTAATTTTTGTATGTGTTTGACTATTTTTGGTAAGCATATGATTAATGGTTAGAGGTTGATAAATTTGGACTTATTTTGGACATTTTTATAAGATTCCTTTTTTATAACCTTTCTATGGGCAAATGGGCAATATCTCCGCTGCCTACCCACAAGACAATTAATTGTAAGAGAGAAGACTAAGGTCTGAATTTGAACTTCATTTAAATTCAGACATGAAGTTAAGCTTTGACGGATTCCAGCTTCAGATCACACGTTAATTTTCAACGTGATATTCGTATGATTAAATTTGATTCTAAAGCGGCTTAAATTTAAATTTTTATAAATTTAGACTATTCATTAAATAATAGGGTCCTAAAATGGCTATTTGTGCAATTAGCGCGACAACAGGGCCGTGCAACGAAACTAAGAATGGGCTAACCCCAAAATTGAACTAAATGGGCTAGTACTACAACAATAAAACTGATATTAGTCAAGTCCAGCCCAAAAGAGAACCTAAGTAAGAGCCCAGTATATAATAAATCGCTAATTCCCTCCGTTTTCCAATTAGGGTTTCAGAATCTAGGAGCAGCCTCTGCACCAAAAACAGCTTCCAGTAGCAGCAATGGGTGCGTATGCTCAATCTACTCTAAATTCGCAATTTGAATCCATTTTCAATGTTTTCTGATAATTTTTCTCCAAATTTTAGTGATTTCTTACACATAATAATATTCTAACTATGATATCTTCAATGATAAATTGAGCGTCAGATGATTCATATCGTATATCATAATAGTTCGCAATTGAGGTATAATTGATTGTTTGGTTGATTTTGTGTGATTTTGACGTATAAAATAGTTTTAACTTTGATGAATATGAATAGAGCGAAACTTATACCTAGGATTCATATAGTCGATATTTTAATTGATTTGGAATTGACGCGTAGTTGATTGATTGATTGACTTTATTCATAAGGCTGATATCACTTTGGCTGATTATGTGATTGATGAAAATGCAGCAAGAATCAAGGTTCATGAGCTGAGGAACAAGACAAAGACTGAGCTACTGGCTCAGTTGAAGGATCTGAAGGCCGAGCTTGCCCTACTTCGTGTTGCTAAGGTCACCGGTGGTGCTCCTAACAAGCTCTCCAAAATGTATGCACTGCCTTTCTTTTTTTATGTGGTTGATTGGAATATTTGTTCGGAGTTGGTATGATTTTGCTTGAGATATGTGTATTGCAAGTGATACATGTGATTGCATAAGCATACACAGGGGCGGAGGTAGAGTGCGGGATGGGGGTTTGGCCGAACCCAATAGCTTTTGTTCAAACCATGTATTTGTCATAAGAAATTCATTGAATATGTACAATTTATTAATTTAGAACCCACTAACTTAAAAAGATTACAATTCCGAACCCATAAGGTTCAAATCATAGTCCCGCCTCTGAGCCTACATAAGTAAACTTCTAGTGCATTAATGTCTTATATTGACCTTTATGTGAAACTCTTTCTGTTTAGGATCTGTCGCAATATATTACAGTATCCACTTTTTTTGCTATTAATATTGTCTATGTCATTTGATTTAAAAAATTATTTTTGTATGATTATTTCTCAAGAATTATTTTATGTATGCGTCACTAAAGACCTAATACAAATGTGAAGCAATTAGTATGCTATTAATGGCTTGCAATAATGGAACCTTGTCTTGTCCATATCGGACCGAGACTAAGTAGCGATATTTATTGTCACAGCACCCAAGGAAAACTTCGTTGGAGGTGTCTTAGTAGAATCTATGCTAAAAAGAGAAATGCAAGAGCCCGGAAGCATTACTAACTACTCTCCAATACAAAAGTGGAACAATTAGTATGCTATTAATGGCTTGTGATATGAGAGAGTTATCTTGTTCATATATGAGTAAGACTTAGTATTGGCTTATTGTTGATTATTCTCACGGCACGCAGGAAAACCTTAGTTGGTGGTGTCGTTCTTAGTTTGGTGACCAAGCAATAGAATGAATCTTGAAAAGACAAATGCAAATGTGTCAGCTATTATGTGTTGTATGACTTTGTTTATACTTTTGACATTGACCTGATTATCTTAATGATTGTGTGGATGCAGCAAGGTGGTAAGGTTGTCGATCGCACAGGTTCTGACTGTAATTTCGCAGAAGCAAAAAACTGCTCTTCGGGAAGCTTACAAGAACAAGAAGTACCTACCTCTTGACCTGCGCCCTAAGAAAACTAGGGCCATCCGCAAACGTTTGACCAAGCACCAGGTATCCTTGATTTTATCCTTCATTTGGTGTTTATGCACTTTGCACTAGTGAGCTTGTGGGCTCCTAATTTGGAAATGCAATATGCTACTCTTGGTTTTAAATGCTATTCTTCTTCTATCCTAGAAAGAATGACGCAATTGGTAGTTGGCGAGTTAAGTAATTTTTCTTTGCTGCTATTGTTTAAAACATTTTTTCAAGTATTTCTAACTATACAAGTTTTGGATTTGCTTATAAATGCGGGTTACCAGTGGTTTTGTTTTCTAGCTCAGTAATGTAAGGGGGCTTTGATGTTAAATGACGTGGCAGTTTTCTTCAATCCTGTCAGCAATATTTTTAGTTCTTTAACAACTAATGGTGTTAATTCATGTTCTTTATCCGTACAGGTGTCATTGAAGACTGAGAGAGAGAAGAAGAAGGAGATGTACTTCCCCATCCGAAAGTATGCCATCAAGGTGTAGGATAGGATCTACTTTGGCAGAGCCTTTTGTGTTTTGAATCAGAATATATTGGTGAAACTATTGAGCATGCAAATTTTGTTTAGCTTTATTTCGTTTGGCGCTTGTGACATTAGACACATGACTGATATGGAGCTTAGTTCGTTCCAAGTTTCAAGTTTATTCTTATTTTATGTTGAGCACCATGTTATCTTTGATCTAAAGGGTTTTAAAGCTTATTCGCACTTAATTGGATAAATGATTGCTTGATCACATTGCAGTCCGCAAGTTGATCTCGCACTTGCATTTTGTCCTTTTAAGATTTTCTGATGCGCGTGTTAAATGCATGTCATGAGTTTGAATTTGTCGTGGACAATAGACGTAAATGATGAAGAGTAGAGCGGTGAGTCCATTATCTGTCAAGTTTTTGAAATGTGCCCCAACGTGCCCCAACTTGTACTTGGTGTTTCTCAGTTGATGAAAAAATATTCGTATGTACAAGCTGTGAAGAAACATGGTTTGACGTGGATTCTGCTATTGATGCCTTTTTTTTTTCTCTCAAGTAATTAAGTGCCTCGTTGTTCAATAGGGAATGAGGGATAATGCTATTGCATACCAAGTTGAGATTGAATATCTTGTAAATATTGTTTACACAATGCAAAAGCTTCAACACATCAAATCTGTTTGTCATACCTTAGTCGTAGACTTGAGCCGATTAATGAGGGGGAAATTTTTTTTTAGTACCATAATAAAAAAGAAAAAAGGTTTTGAGATCTGAGATTATGACAGACATGCAGTCAACTGATTCTGCATTATACGTGCAATCCTCACATAAGATTTTCTTTTATTTTATGCCTAGCATTATTCAAGTATTAATTGAATTGGTCAAAAACATTTAGTCTAACATACGTATTATATTACAGCAATAATAGGGATTAGATGTGACCTACTTTTAGTGAACTAACTCGTGCTATTTTTAATTGATAAATAGCACAAATTAGTTTGTTCAACCAAGTTGACGTAGACATGATTACACGTATCCATGTGATTACTCATTAAAATAATGCAATCAAACATTTGCACAAGTAAAAAGAAATTCCATTTTGAGGGAGAAAAAAAAACAAATACTTGCCTTGAAACGTATGCTTAAAATAAATATAATGAGAAATGTTATAATTGGATAATCAAGTTTAAAAATGCACGAGTAAGGTATTGTTGCTCAAACATAAAAACCAAGTATTCGGAGATTACCTACTCATTACTGAAATGGAAAAGAAAATGAACTTGTTTAATTCTGCTGTATTACATATCATGAAATTATCTTTTCCTTGAAATAAATTTCAACATTTGAAATTATTGGCTAGCAAAATACACCTCTAACAGAAGGAGCAATTTGACTGTAATTTCCCATTGGAAGTCCTTTTGATAAAGTGAAAGTCTTTTGATCGTTAAGGTTGCACTTATACTTCATATAAACTTGTGAGTCAACGTGGACTATTCATTCAAACATGAATATATGCTATTTAAGAAAAGCGATGGAAATTTAAAGTAAGGAGAAATACGAGCTGATTTTCTAGAAAACAAATATTTTCAACTAAAAAATAATATGTGGGGCCATGATAAAATGATCGCAACTGGAAAAACCTTACTGGCAACCTCGTCAAGTTGTTTCCTTAGTCAAACTAATACATTACCTTGTAAAATGGGAAAATAAAAAATAATATAAACTGCAGATATTCCATTTTTTTCTTTTTAATTCATGACAATAGGGATTTGTACAAATATTTCTATGAAAATACGCAGAAGCATCTAATGAGGAAGAGAGGTGGCTTGGCAGGTAAGAAATGGCTTGGGTACGGCTCTTCCCAAGACACCGGCTGCTCTTTTAGAGTTTGTTTAGAAAGCCACGTGTATTGGAATTGAAGTAATTACTAGGGTTGTAATTACAATAATAATTACGACAACATTTTTGTTTGTTATAACATAATTATAATGTAATTACAACCGTACTGTTTGATTGTACAAGTATAACTACACAGTTAGATTAAATTGTAAACGAAGTAATTATCAAAACCTAAAAGTTAATAGAATAAATTAATGCCTATAAATTATTATTTTTTATAAGTATAAATGTATTACATTTGGTATTTAAGATGCATATTTTTTTCTTGAATATACATTAATTAGTAATCATATATTTATAGCTAATATTATAAAAATAATTGATATACATTTTTCAAATTAATAATATTTAGTTTAATTAAATATAAAAACTAAAAACATACTTTTTGTAAGAACATCATGGAATGGATGTTTGATAAAATAAATTAATATTTATAAATATTATAACATTATTCAAATGTTTGACAAAACTAATCTAACAATTCTAACTAAAAAAATGAACAACATGCAATGTAAATAATAAGCCAATACTACTAAAACAAGTAAATTGGACCCATAAATATAACACAATTTCAAAATCAAAAAATAATTTTAACATGTCAAATTCCAACATAATAAAACTAAGTTCCAATACAACTTAAGACTAGAAAACATAATAACTTTATAACCTCATTCAACAACAAAATTCTACTCTAATGACATCACTCATTATATGCCAAATTTGTTAACGACTCAATATTTCTAATATTAGGTGTAGTTTCAAAAACTAGAATTATAACAAAGTTACGCTAAATGAAGAAAATAAAACAAATAAGAAATAAAATATATGAGCAATTACATGTAATCACAAGAAGTAAAGGTAGAGAAACAAAAGATAAATAACGCACAAAATAAAATTTAAAAGTAAAAATAAAAAAATAATGGAAATAATAAAAAGTTATAAAGAAAATAAATTAAAATAAAAATAAAAAGGAAAGAAACTAAAAAATAACCTTGTAATTACACAGCGTAATTAACACCAATTCTAACCTCCCCTTGAGAATTGGAGAGAGTAATTACACCTCTCCAATTACACCCAATTTCATGCTGACCAAGTAATTACTTGGCCAGACAAACACGCAATTAGTGATTCCTTGAGCCTAACTCTGGATTTCCAATACCTTAGAAAACTGGTCGCAGCTTGCAGGGGAGCTTTGGTGCAACATTAGAAGCTTCCACTAGTGATCAGGAAGTCACAGGTTCAAACCGTGAAAACAATCTTTTGAAAAAAATACAAGATAATACACAATAGACTCAATATGGTCCGACTCTTTTCCAAACAACGCACATAGTGGGAGCTTTTGCACCAAGCTACCCATTTTTTTAATTCTATTTTAAGATGGATCATAGACTATAGAATTGGTTTGTAACCATATATTGGGATGACCAGTCAAACCAATGCCAACACATCCCTCATCTCAAAGGTCTGACATTTATTTTAAAATTTTTGGTGGAGTTTTGTCAACACAATCTCAGTTCAAACAAGAACTAAATACATCTCCTAAATATATGCAATTGTCAACAAATTCAGCTATGGCCCTCTTTTACCTCAAAAGTTTCAAGAAATTCAGTCTCTATCAAGTCCAATGAGTGCACAAAGTCAACTTTCACCTTTGCTCAATTAGGAACCGCAGCTCTTTCCTTTTCTATTTAAACAAACTTCCTAACATTACTGTTATCCATAGCTCAAATATTCACATTCCTATCTTTGCTACATTCTGTAAAATTCATCAAAATGGCAATTCTTGACATCTCTAAGAGAGAAGCATCGTCACCATCGACGCCAAGGCGAGCCAAGAAAAGCCTCTTCTCTCTCACCAAAACAAATTCATCCCTTTCTACATTTTCCAGTCATTTACCTCCTCCAACACCTTCACACACTCTCTCCCAATCAATCATGGAGGAAAACATCGATAACGCTGAGACCATTATCAAAAGATGGGATCCCAAAGAATCCTCCTTTGAGAAATTCTGTTCACTTTTTCAAGAAGACAGAAAAGAAGCCAAAGAATTCATTCAATGTGTCAAAGACTTAAAAAGAGCTATGCACTTTCTTGTTATGGAGCATTCAACTTCTCACAAGCTTGTGCTAGCACATAACTTGATGCAAACAGCCATGAAAAGACTTGAGAAAGAATTCTATCAAATTTTGTCAACAAACAAGGAGCATTTAGATCCAGAATCAGTATCTAAGTCTAGTCAATCCTCACACTTATCACAATCAATTTCAGTTGATTCACAAGAAGATGAAACTGGCTCTGAAAATGAGATTCAGGCAGTTGTTGAATCCATATCCGAGGTTGAACGGCTTTCTGTACTAGCTATGTCTGATCTCAACCTGATTGCAGATTGTATGGTTGGTTCTGGTTATGCAAAAGAGTGTGTGAAGATCTACAAAATTATAAGAAAGTCAATGGTGGACGAAGGCCTCTATCGTCTTGGGATTGAATCACGTAGCTCGGCCCATATTAACGGGAAGAATTCAGATGCTCTTGAGCATCAAGTCAAGCACTGGATAAATGCAGTGGAAGTTGCAGTGAAAACATTCTTCTATGGAGAGAGGTTTCTGTGTGATCATGTGTTCTCAGCCTCCAACACAATCAGAGAAACATGTTTCACTGATATAGCAAAAGAAGGTGGAATCAATCTGTTTAGATTTCCAGAGGTTATTGCAAAATCCAAGAAATCACCTGAAAATATTTTCCTTTTAATGGACTTGCATGAAAAAATCTCAGAACTCTTGCCTGAGATTGAATCAATCTTTTCGTATGAATCAATCTCAGCAGTCAAAAAGCAAGCCCTATCCACCCTTCACAAACTTAAGGCCTCAATCCAAACAACTCTCTCTGATTTTGAGTCGTCGATCCAGAAGAATTCCTTAAGAACACCAATTCCTGGTGGTGGGATTCATCCATTGACCAATTCTGTTTTAGATTATGTATGTTCACTGGCCAACTACAGCGGAGTCCTCTCTGATATAATTTGTGACTCTGCCCCCGCAGCACAATCGCCATTTCCTGAATCTTACTTCGACAGTCCATCAGCCAACGAGACGCCAACTTCAGCAGTATCTGCTAGACTTGCTTGGATCATCCTTGTCCTCCTTTGCAAGCTCGACAGCAAAGCTAAGCTTTATAATGACGTCGCTTTATCCTATCTTTTCCTAGCTAACAATCTCCAATTCGTTATCGAGAAGGTTCGTACAAGTGTACTCAAGTGTCTTCTAGGAGATGATTGGATATCAAAGCTTGAGAGAAAGGAAAAACTATATGCAACAAACTACGAAAATGTGGCTTGGAATAAGGTGTTTTTGTGCCTGCCTGAAAGTTTGGATCCATCAGTTTCCCCTGATATAATAAAGGAACATTTCAGAAAATTCAACACAGCTTTTGACGAATCATACCAGAAACAAAAATCTTGGGTGGTTCCAGATGGAAAGTTACGAGACGAGATCAAAGTGTCAATAGCAAGAAAACTAGTACCTGCTTATCGAGATTTCTATGATTACTATATGATAGTATTGAGTGGAGAAAAGAATTTGGAGGTCTTAGTAAGATTTTCTCCTGATAATATAGGGAATTACTTGTCAGATTTGTTTCATGAAACTGTGCCGTTAGGGAGTTTATTGTCAGCATCAACATTGCCAAACTCCTGTGTTTGGCAATGTCTTTCTTAATTTGCTCATGGTCATTGCCAAGATCTGGACATAACCATTTTGGTGAATAATGTATACTAAGTACTACAATTTCTTGATTTCAATACAAAATTTCTCTCCCTGGAAAAGCTACCAATGTTGCTCCCCGCTCCCCCCCACCCCACCCCAAAACAAAACACACGCACACACGTTAGAGAGTAGAACAATCCTTCAACTATAAGTAGTAGTGCCTGCTATGCAGATTATGCAATATTAATCTGACTGCTAAATAATGATAAAAGCATGGAATATCACCAAACAATTTCTTAAGGGATACTATTTGCTTTACCACCCAAGTCCATATGGTTGCTTTGCATTCAGACTATATAAACTGCCCAAGTTGCTATTTTTGCCAAATGAACCTTTCTGGTGAAAATTTCACTGGATATTGATCAGATTTCAAAGGAAGCTTGGCTAAAAAGGGTATTGGATAAAGGCTGGAAATTAGAGAATGAAGTTGAATGTTATTTAGCATTACTAAAATGTCACTTGGCATAAGTACCAGAAGTACTTGTTAGATACTGGTTATTGAAACTTAACAATTTTTTGAGACCAAAAAACGGAAGCAGAGTCATGCGACTTATTAGGAAGATTGTAACAAGCACATAAACCTAATTCTGTGTAATTTAAGTTTTGAAATAACAAATTACTACAAGATAAAGTGTGGAAGGGGTGTGAATGAAATGTCATCCAGATGTAATACAAGAGCTCATATCATTAAACTTAAACCTTTATACCCGAGTTGAAATATGCATCTTCAAATGCACTTATCAGGATATAAGCTCTATCACATCCAAGTTGGATTGAAATGTCACCAGTTTGACTTTCATTATGTATGTTTGACTTTGATATGAAGAATAATATACACTACAGATAGAAGATATTAAAACTTGTTAGCAGGTGTCATATGACAAGCAAACTCTTCTCCTGACTGAGGAATATATTGGCATTTGCCAACATGTTCAAATGCAGAGAACACGTAAATTAGAGTTTTACTCGAACAAAAATCACATTCTTCACCAACACCTATTTGTTTTAGTTAACAACGGTGTTTGGGACAGTTTACGCGCCCCGACTATTTCACCGAGGACATGCTACCTCCCACCCAGGGGCGGCTCTAAGGCTTTGGGCAATGAGGCCATTGCCTTAGGCCCCCAAATTTTGAAGACCCCCAAATTTATTTTAAATTCTTATTATTATTGTTACTATTATATACTATATAATTTATATAAATAATTAGAATAAGGAAAAGTGTTATAGTATATTTTTTGTTACTTGATTGAGGTTATTTTCTACAATAAATTTATAAATTATGAAATTTTCTTCGCTCATTAATTAGTATATTTGCTTCACTCTTCAATTTTAATTTTATCTTTTATATATAGGAATTAAGTTATGTATATCGACAACATAATAAATTTCTTTTATAATATTCTCTGAAACAACATGAACACAAAAGCATTCATGCACCAATTTTCTTTTAGTGTAATTTGACATATTATATTAGGTTATTTGCAATTTATTTTAGATATTCACCAATAAGTGCTACTTAATAGGATGAACTACAATCACCATTTAAATTGATCAGACGGAATAAATATTTTTTACACCGTCAATACTCAAAACTTAAGTTATTACGTTATGTACGTTTATTTTATTTTTTTCTTGTTTGTGATGATAGTCGAATCAAAATTTTCACTTAATTTTGGATCTCAATATTCGATAGTCCGCCGCTTTATTTTTTGTGCTCTTTTTCCTAATTTTTTTTGAAATTCGTTTTTTTGTCTTAAATGATTTATTTGTTATTTAAAAAGTAAATTTTGTTGTTAGCGTAAATATTTTATAAAATACATTTAAGGGCCTCTGAATATGGTTTTGCCTTATGCCACAAGATCTGTTGAGCCGGCCCTACTCCCACCTGCACATATACCGTGTAACTTTGCCTGCCAAGACTTAGGCCGATGAGAAGAATCACCTAGTGTTTTTCCTCAACTGCAATTTGCATTTTGCACCATAGCCTTTCATGAATTTCATCCCACTTCATTGACCACTAAGTGACACCCTTGGGTGCAATTGTTGCCTTGACACTCTTTACATGTATTAATTGAAATATCAAGAAAAGATTGAGAAAAGACCATGCAGAATTTAAACCCAGACTTTTGGCAGAATGATTGTCTCACTATGTTGGACATATAACAAAGCAGTGATAAAATTATATTACCTCACTGCATACCGATTATATGGGGCGATTTCCACGTCGAATTGTTTCTTAAACCAAACAATTCGAAAGGTCATTCTAATACATAGTGGGAATCCAATAACTTTTATGTACAAGTAGGAACATAAATTTTAAGGATGAGAAGAGTTCAACAAGTTGGGAATTTTCTGGTTCATTGAAAATCAAACGTCATTTCAATACATAATGGGAATTCAACAACTTTTATGCCCAAGTACAAACATAGATTTTAATGATAAGAGGAGTTCAACAAGTTTGCAATTTTCTGGTTCATGAAAATTAGCTAGATCAGTATCACCTCAATTATGAACAGGAGTAATGTGAACGTTAAAAGAAATAGTGAAACTTCGAGGTAAGACCTTGTTTAGGATTTCAGTATATGAGCAGCAGATCACGTCCAATCTCTAAATATAGTTTAGATTTATCTATATCAAGACTTTCAAATTATGAAAGTTACTTAAGATTGTCTTTAATTGTAAACTGACAAAGCTACCAGCCATGAATAAACATTATTGCTGTACAACTAAAAATGAAGTATCTTCTCCCTCCTAAGTTGATGTCCAGATCAATATCCACCGTTTGGAACTTCATACATTTCACTTACCATGAAAAGTAACACGAGACTCACTTTTCCCTTGTCTACATAACTTTTACTATGCTCTGTTTGAACTAAGAAATGAAACAGTGAATGGTAAGCTTTCTCTCTTTCTTTTTTCCACAATGATTTATTTTAATTGATGGCACATGATTATCATGCCATTGATAAGCTACTGAAGAGTTCATTTATTTCAACAGACTTTTAACTCTTTGTTTTTATAATCGAGAAATTTGTTGTTTCTTGTTTTGAAACTCGGTAGATAATGAACCAGTCACTCTATTTTTCTCCACTTAAATACCAGGTCCCGAGTTGTTCCGTTGATTGTTGAGCTAAAACTGAGAGGATAATAAGCCTTCAACTCATTTGGCATCAAATAAACATTTTCCCATGATACATTGCCAAATTAGTTCTATTTCAGATAAGTACAAATTCCAGCACATTAATAGCCTGCTTGGCCAAGCTTCTAAAATTAGCTTATTTTGAAAAGTGTTTTTTTCTAAAGGTGCTTTTAAAAAAAAATACTTTTCGCGAAAAACGTGTTTGGCTAATAAACAACAACAACAATTAGTGTTTGGTCATATTTTTCTCAAAATCGCTTTTCAAAAAACTTTTGGGAGAAAATATTTTTTTCTGCTTCTCAAGAAATGTTTGTTATACTCAAAAATACTTTTTTTTCCTATAAGGTCGGCCAAACACATCAATTTGAAAAAGAAAAGAAATCAACTTTGAAAAAGAAAAGAAAAAGTATTTTTGGTATTGGAGAAGCTTGGCCAAAAAGGCTATAAATGCCTGATACAGGCTCATCTACTTCCCTTAATCTCGGTCTATATTCTAAATACAAAATTAATCTAATTGCTACCAATTTCTAAGCCTCAATACGAATTAAATTTGCGAAATCAAAGAAGAAAGAAAGGTGAAAACAGGAGAGGGAGGAGGAACAAGCCTGCTAATATTGTGCCTGAACTGAACCGATCGATAACCAGCTAAATCCAGCCAGAGCTCCCAAAACCACTGCCGGTGTGTGCATATACTGCGAGCTTTTGGATAGAGCTATATATAAGTGATGAAAACTGTTTAATAATAGTCTAATATAACCACTATTTTAACATCCTCAAACTTAAGGGACCATTTTAGTCAAAGTAATATCTTCTTTTCAGATTTTTACTGAGTGGTTAGTTGTTGCTGCCCATCTATTTTGACCAGAGTCAGCCTTCTAAGCAAAATTTACAATTGTGCCCTCTAATTTCTCAAAATGTTAAAAAGAAACCCTTGTCACTTCCCACTTTGGTCCCATACTTTTTGTCCATGGCAACGAGGATGATTTAGTTTAAAGGTGACAAACGGGTGGGCCGGGCCGATAAAAAAGTGACCAGTCGGTCACCCATCTGGGTCGGGTTTCGGGTTTTATGAACCGGGCTTAACGGGTCCAGTCCCATCCGGTCAAAAAATGAACCGGAATGGTTCCGCGCCTAAGGGGCCCGGCCGGGCTCATTTTTTTTTTTTGCATTTTGTATAACTAAAGTAAAAATATAAAACAAAAAAATAATCTTATAAAAAGAGTATTTGAATAAAGGATGCAAAGACTTTAAAATTCCTATATTTGAATATTTCATTAAGAATTTAAGATAATAGAATACAATGAAGATTTTATTATTAAATTTTTGTATTAAATAATAGAATACATTAAATATTTCATCAAACTTGCAAATTAAAGTTTATATTTAACAATAATTAAATTAATAAAAAAGTAAATTTAAAGTTTAATTATTAAATATAAATCTAGAACTTGAAATATTTTGCATTGCCTTAGTAAGTTCTTCATAATCAATATGACCTTTCTTGGCCATCTTTTGGAGTGTTAAATTCAAAAGTTTTCATAGTTTCATTTCAAATTTTCATTGCATAATAATACTTCAAATTAGTCTAACAAACTAAAACATTAAGCATAATACGTCAAATAATTTTAAAATAACACAAATTGTCTCAAATCAACTTAAAATCTTAAATACGAATTTTTGGAGGACGCTCAAGACAACTCTTCATATGCCTCCTTAAACATCTTGTGCCCTCCCACAAGATTTAAGACTCGACCATAGTTCTTATACTTTACTTTGTGAACTTCATCATTTTCTTCAATTACCTCAAAGTGTTCACAAGCATATGAGCGCACTCTAGAATCACGGGGCATGATTTAACTTGAATTGAGAATTTGCGTTTGAGAAATGAGAGATGACTGGAGAAATAAAGAAGAGGGGGAGGGGTGTATTTATAGTTTTTCAAAATGCTAAATTAGTAATTACAAAATGTGTTATTTTTTAAAATAATTGCCCAAAAAGAGCTATTCTTGCAAAATATCTTTTGGGCAACTGTAAAATTGGAAGTTGACCGTTACCAACGGTCAAACGAATTTTTTTTTTTAAAAAGAAAATTATTGTTAAACCGGGCCGGCTAACAGTGATTTTCCTTGACCGCGTTTGACCGGTCCGGTTAACCAAAATTTTTTTATACGGACCAACCCCCCTAACCCAGCCCACCCGGCCCCCTAACTACCGGTCCGGGGGTCAACCCGACCCGTTAAACATGCTTAATTTAGTAGTAATCATTACTCCATTACCTTCAAACTACGAGTGAAGTGTTCGAGTCACATTTGAGAAGAAATAATGACATTTTTTTATCGCTCGTTTGGTGGTAAACTCTATTTTTATTGTTTGTGATATTCACTGAGCATATTTAATACTAAATATATAAAGATATGTATTTTTTATCCCTTTACATAGAAATAATGCTATATTTAGATTACTTTTACGATTATATTACTGATATGATCTGAGTTGTGCATAGCTACGGGAAATAGTACGTTAGGCTTTATTAGTAGTAAAGACTAAGTGGTTAAGTTTGTTATAGAATTAAGGAGTTCAACAGTTTGGTCATTTACTCATTTACACTTAAGTCCATTAGTTTTATCACTTTACTTTCGAGTTCATCTTCCTAGTAAGGAGATATATGTATCAGATTGAGCTCATTTGGAAATATATAGAAGATGAATTCTGCTCTCTCCTCATCTTAGTTCCTTAATTCATTTAATTTATGTTTGTTATTCTCAAGTTACATCAGTGGTATTAGAGCACTTTCCGGCTCTATGGAGGATTCATAATGTCTGGTGAAATCAAAGAGGTGTTAAATCGACTGGATCGAGTGGCAATTGAGGTGGCCAACGTTAATCTCCGGCAGAACCAGCTAGAATCCGCAAATGAAAAGGCTTTTCGTGAACTAAAAGAAACACTTTCGGTGGGTTACAACTCCGGTAAGGGCAAGCAAGGGAGTTCAACAGTAGTGAATCAAGCTGATATGCACTCACCCACCGATGGGCCATACAATTTGTGTGCGAAATCCAGTTACTACCCAAACTTTTAGTTCCCCAAACTCCAAAATTCCAAATACAACTCAAATTCCATTTATCCAGCTCCAGAATGTGTCGTCCACTTCCACTTCCCCTTTGGCGACCATTCGAAACATCAATTCCAGCCAACAATTTAGCATTGTATCATCACCCACCCTAGCTACTGGCTTGCACCCTATTACTGCTGCTCACTCTCTATCTGTCTCATATCATGGGTTAACTGCTCCTATAACTTTTCAAAACCAATTGAACCTAGCATTATTTCCTCAATATAACACTCAGATGACATGAGCTAATGGTCAGGTTTCCTGCTCAATTCCCTGCTCACTGACCAATCCTACTCACACCCCTATATTTCACAACTCCACCCCC
>AWOL01S0062508.1:0-25694 GCA_000715115.1 Nicotiana otophora
AGAACTCGATGGGGTTGGAGAGGATACAATGGGTGGTTGTTGGTCTGAGTTGGGGTTTTCACTAGGTCAAAGTTGACACCCAGGCTAGTATTGTAGTGCTTCGTGAGATGAAGACGCAATGGGAGTGACAATGGTAGCCCTTGGAGACTCTGGATTCTGGGAAGACATGGTAATGTTTTAGAGTAAAGACACGAGAGAGATAGAGGGTTTGTTTATAGATGAAAAGAGTTTGATGTCTTTGATGTAGATAGTTGTGAGAAAGACGTCTTTGGGGGTTATTTAGAGGGGATGAGGGACCAGTTACAATTGGGTCCAACGGACTGGGTAGACGGGTCGGTTTGTAACGGACGTGACACTTGGGCTTAAAATGGATGAGAGAAAAGGCGGACATATTTTAATGATGTGGCACTTTTATAGCCATTTAAAAAGCATATGAGTGTAAGAGGAACTACTAACCTGAGTAAAGGGAACCAGGTTCCCCGACTGAATTTTGTAAATATCAACCTCATCCTTTTACACAAATGCAAAATCATTAGCTACTTGTCTTCTCTGTAATTGCCATGCGTGTTTACCTATGAAAGTATAGAATTGGGTGAGCAATTATCAGAAAATACTTTTTAGTAGTTTACTTTTTCATTCCTTCATAGCCAATCATTGAGGGACCTGGTGCTCAGTTCAATTTTATTAGTCCCAACTCCAATCGATTCTTTTCAAAATACTCTCTACTCAATGCTTTGGTGAAGATATCAGCTACCTCGTCCTCTATTTTGCAAAACTTCATGCAGATGAGACCCCTTTCAACATTGTCCCTGAGAAAATGATATCGCACATCAATGTGATTTGTCTTTTTATTATAAACTGGGTTCATTGCCATGTTAAAGAGCACTTGTGTTATCACACAGTAATGTCACACAATTAGAAAACACACAAAAAGCTTCTAGTTGTTGCTTGATCCATAACAGTTGAGCACAACAGAAAGCAAATGCCACATATTCAGCTTCTGTAGTAGAAAGTGCCACAGAGTTTTATTTCTTTGTACCCTATGAAATCAAGCATGATCTCAAAAAATGTTCCATTTCAAATGTGCTCTTTCTATCCACCAAATAACCAGCATAATCAGAATCAACATACGCAATTAAGTCTAAATTTTCTCCTAATGAATAGTAGAGGACCAGGTCCTATGTTACTTTGCAATACATCAGAATTCTCTTAGCAGCTTTTAGATGAAATTATTTTGGACGTGATTGATATCTAGCACATAATCCCACAATGAACACAATGTCAGGTCTGCTAGCTGTGAGATACAAAAGTGAACCAATGATACCCTGATACATAGTTTCAATAACAGGGAAACCACGTTCGTCCATGTCTAGACGAATAGTAGTGGCAATAGGAGTATCAATGGTGTTTGAGCTTTCCATCTCGAACCTCTTAAGAAGCTCTTTAATGTATTTCTGCTGACTTATCATCTTTCCCTTAGAAGTTTGCTTAACTTGCAGGCCTGGGAAGAAGTTCAGTTCCCCCATCATGCTCATCTAAAACTCTCTTCCCGTAAGCTTGGCAAACTCATCATATAAGGAATCATTTGTTGCACCAAAGATGGTATCGTCTACATAAACTTGCACAATAAGTAGGTTCTTCCCTCTTTTATTCCAAAAGAGATTGTTGTGAATTTTTCCTCTTGTAAAGCCATTTTCTAGAAGGAACGTGGACAACCTTTCATACCATACACGAGGGGCCAACTTTAAACCATATAGTGCCTTGTCGATCTTGCATACATGTTCAAGATGCTTGTGACATTCAAAATCAGGTGGTTATTTGACAAAGACTTTTTCATTTATATATCCATTCAGAAATGCACTCTTGACATCCATTTTGAATAATTTGAATTCCATGTGAGATGCAAAAGCAATGAGAATTCTGATGGCTTCCATTCGTGCAACTGGAGCAAAAGTCTCATCATAGTCAATACCTTCTTCTTGATTATCACCTTGAACCACCAATCTGGCCTTGTTTCTTGTTGTATTCCCAAACTCATCAAACTTGTTTTTGAACACCTGCTTGGTTCCAATAACAGTTCTATCTGAAGGTCTGAGGAACAAGATCCATGTGTTAGAGTAGCCATCCACAATGACAAGAATGTATTTCTTTCCTGCTCTACTGGGCACCCTCATATGTCCACACAAATCCATATAAAGAAGATCCAGCGGCCTTGAGGTGCTTACTTCCTTTTTTGGCTTGAAGGAGGACCTGACTTGCTTTTCATTTACTCATGCATTCCACACTTTGTGATCCTTGAACCTTGACTTTGGCAGCCCACGGGCCAAGTCCTTCTTAAGTAGCTTGTTCATTAAGGTGAAGCTTGCATGTCCCAATCTTCAGTGCCACAGTTCAACATCATCATCAACAACACTCAAACATGTAAGATCCCCACTGTTTAAGGACTCAAAGTTAGCGACGTAGATGTTTTTGAATCTTTTTGCCATCAGAACCACTTCACCAGTCACAAGATTGGTGAATGCGCAAGTCTTTGATAAGAACTCCACTTTGTTTCCTTTGTCGCAGATTTGAAAAACACTCAGTAGGCTGTATTTCAGGCCATTCACATAATACACATTCTCAATTTAGTGAGTGAGTGTCTTCCCAACTTGTCCAACTCCTAAAATGTATCCATTTTTGCTATTGCCAAAGGACACACTTCCACCTTGAAGATATTTGAGTGAAAGGAAATCATTAGTACTTCCAGTAATATGTTTAGGGCAGCCGCTATCCATATACCATCTTTGGTTGCTTCCCTTCACTACTCCCTGCACAAGAAAATCAGAGATTAGACTTAGGAACCCAAACAAGTTTGGGTCCCTTGTAGTGAGGAAAAGAGAGAATTAAACTTCTTCTTGCCTAAGCAGGCATCACACGTTTTTTATTGTAGGAACCAGGTTCCTTAGCAGTAGGTACTTTTTCAACAAAAACTTTATTTTTCTGTTGGGACTGAAATCTAGCTTTACATGAGTCTTTAAAGTGCCCAGTGTTACCACAATGAGTGCAAAGCCAGTTATCAGGGACAATAACATACTTGTTATATGGGTTGTCAGGAGCCTTTTCTTTTTGGAACCCAATTCCCTCCATATTTCCCCCGTTACTTTTATACATGTAAGTAATTGTATCAGAGGACCAGGTCTATTTAGAGATTTATCTAGGTCATTTTAACCCTACTTAGATCTTCCTGAAGTTGTCTATTTCTTTCATGTTCAGCACACATACTCAATTTTACCATTTTGAGCTCATTTTCAAGTTTAAGGTGTTCCTCACTCGCCACTTCCTTACCTTTTGAAGCGTTTCTAGAACTAGTTTTGCTTTATAATTCTTCTACTGTTCCCTTTAGATCCACAACTACTACCAACAAGTCATCTCTATCATGCTATACCTTTTCAATTTTCTTAGTTAGAGCATCTTTTTCATTCTTTAATTCCTCAATGGTTTCTTTTAAATCAACAATTACGACTAGCAAATTATCTCTCTCATGTTCTGCCTCTCCTAATTCCACAGCTAAAATATTTTTATCATTGATAGGGTTATGATAAGTATCAATCAGAACATTTTCTAAGGATACAAGCATTTTTTGAGAGTAAGACTTCAAATTTCTTTGAACGTCTATAAAGTTTACCTCGTCGTCATCATCATCTTCATCCTCGTCAGATTTTGCCATCAGGGCAAAGATGGAGTCATGTTCAGCTACTTCGCTTTCAACGACCACCATGGAGGTGTTGCCTTGTTCATCATTTCTCCCAGATTCGCTAGAGGAATCTCCCTATGCAACAAAAGCTTGTTTCACAACATTGTCAGTGTCATCTTTTCTCTTGAATTTCTTGTCAAGAACCGGGTTCCTCTTTGTTGTTTTATCTGTGTTGTGCTTGTACTAGTCTCAGTTTTGGAGAGGACAGTCTATGATGAAATGTCCTAGCTTCCCGCATTTTTGACAGCAATAATAGTCTTGTGGTATGCTAGAGCTACCCTTTTTTGGGAATACCTCCATTTCTGCGAACCATTTTCTGAAACCTCCTTGCCAAATAGGCCATGTCAGCATTATCACCACTTGAGTCATTGTTGTCTTCCTTGAGAACCAGGTTCTTCTCCTTTTTGGGTTCTCTTCTTTCATGGTCCTTTTTTTTCAGTTCGTAGGTCTTCAAATTTCCAACGAGTTCGTCAATAGGCAGCTTTTGCAGATTTTTTGCCTCCGTAATAGCATTGACTTTACTCTCCCGATAACCAGGTAATATACTGAGTATTTTCCTGACCAGTTTGTTCTTTGAAATGTTCTCTCCTAGAGAGTGGAGCTCATTGATGATGGAAGTAAAATGAGTATGCATGTCTTGAATGGACTCATCATCCTTCATCCTGAAGAGTTCATACTGAGTAGTGAGCATGTCGATCTTTGACTGGTTGACTTGAGTTGTTCCTTCATGTGCGGTTTGGAGAGCCTCCCAGATCTCCTTGGCAGATTGACAAGCTAAAATTATGTTATACTCGTCTAGTCCAATACCACAGACGAGGATCATCTTTACTCGAAAGTTTTTCTCTATAGCTTTGCGGTCGGCATCATTGCACTCCTTCCTTGTCTTTGGAACTGTCACTTTTGTCTCGATAGTGGTCTTCATAGGGACTAAGGGTCCATCGCAAATGACATCCCAAAGCTCCGAATTTTTAGCCATGATAAATAATGCATCTTCTCTTCTACCATCCGTAGTATTATCCATTGAATCTTGGTGGTCTGTAGGTTGATTGAACTTGTTCAAAGTTTGGTGGAGCAGCCGTGTGGATCCTTTATAGGTGTTAGCCTTTAGAAAGAACATGCTCTGATAACAATTGATGTAAACTAAGAGTCCATCAAACTGTATAGAGAATCTGGTTCTCTATTAGTTCCCACATAACACACATATAGAGCAGTAATTAAATGACACAACATTATTTTACATGAAAAACTCTTAGCTCACGTGATTAAAAATCACGACCTATACTTGTAAAATTTTAACTTCATTAACCGAGCAAACTTTAGATTACAACCTATTATAACCTAGGAATTAAATTCTTAATCCTTCACCTACTTGCAATAACTCTATTGCAAGTCTCTTTGCAATAACTCTATTACAAAGCTCACCACTTTGACTAACTCTAGCCAAACACAAACACATGACTTATGGTTTACAGAAGATATCCTACGAGATGCTTCTAACTAAGTTGAGTAGGAATTACAATTGAATAATATTAACAAAGATACAACAATATTAAGGACATGCGATAGACTCAGTGCTGGGATCTAGTCCTTTGTTATGTTGCTACTTTGTTCTTCGGGCATTGGAATCAATGAAGGCGACAACACACTTGAGAGAGACTTAATGATTTAGGGTTTTCAAGTGTGTGATTTCCCTTGCCTCATGTTGGTAATATATAAGTGAGGTCATTGGAATAATATAAGCAAGTATCCGATACATAGCATGCTCTATGAAGTGACTGTTGCACTGTTGCGTGTACAGTGCGGCGACTTTAACAGCTCTAAGGAGTTGACTTGTATTGTGAGCAGAGGAACTGATAGTCATATGTTCCCTATGCCATTTCTTTGACTGATATTATTGGAACTTGTTCCAGGCATGTGACTTGTTGTTCTGAGCACTTTGAGGCTGTGTAATAGGTTCCCTATCTGATTCACATATGAAGTTTATTAAATCATCAAAATACAAAGGCACATAACTTATCAGATCGTGACGCCATTAAAAAAAATAGAATTTTTAACAACTTTAATAGTCTTTATAATAAGTATCAGCAGACCATGCAACGAATATTTTACGAGCTCTTTACATTCTAGTTAACCTTGACAATAACAAATCTCTGCTTTAGAAGACAATTTAAGCACGATCTAAGCTGATTGATCCTTGATACTTGTAAACACTTAACTTCATCGGTTAGGAAGAATAAAAGACACACAACACATTAACATTGGGGACGACTCAAAAAAATGGCTAATAAAATTTTTGCTTTTACTCCTAAAAGTTTTCTGACAGCAAACAATTTTCATGAAAATCTTGTGATTTTTTATTCGCTTAAATAATATTGAATTTAGTAGAAAAAATAAAATAAAAAATTATTTTGAAAAGAAAATAGTTGCCATCTTTGTAATTGATGGCGACTAAAAACGATTATAAGAAAAAGGAGACATAAAAATTGGAAAACAATTATAATCTTAACCTTGAATGTTTCTTAAAATATAATAATAAATTTGACAATGGTGATTAATAAACTTACCTCCTGAAAACAGGGCTTGCTTATTTAAGCTCCGCCCAACCTATACAAGGTGTTGGTTGCTTTCTCTTCGTCACTTGTGACTTATGTTGTGGTCGAAATTCCTACATGCTCCTAGTTATAATAAATATTTAAAAGCTCATTATATATTTTTTAATTCATTTTTTGACCTTTTCAATTAATTAAAAAATATTTATTATTTTCTTGTATGGTGACATTATGAATATAGTAAATTTCCTCTCTAAATTTTCAATAGGAATTTAATTTCTCAAGTTTTTTACAGTAAAAAATATATTTTAGACCTTTAAACTAATTATCTTAAATTTTTATATTAGTAAATATATTTTTTACAACAAGATCTAAGGTAATGCATTGTAAATACATGACTAGCATCTTATTAATATGAACTAACTCTTACCAATATAAATAAATAATACTAACAGGTATTTATTTTGAAGTTAAAGGCTTTATATATGTGTTGTAAGAATACTATACTATAAACAATAACTAGTAAATAGCATAAAGATAATATATATATATATATATAATTTTTGGTCTATTATTACAATTTGACTTTTGGCTACTAATTTTATTAGGCTGCCCTTTATTAAGGTGTTAATCAACTTATAACATAAAATGAAGCATCAAATCAAAAATGGAATGGATTAAGAGATTATTGGAAAAAACTGTTGGAGCTATAGATATGGGCTGATATCACTCTTGGCTTATACATGCCCAGTGTATTTATTCTGTATGTAATAGATAGGCCCAGTTTAGTATTAATTAGTTTGGGCCAAAGTGCTCGTGTATAAATAGTACATAGACACGACTCATTAGATACGGGAACTACTATTTTCTTTTTCTAATCAAAATATCTAGAAGCTTCTCTCTTTTCTCTCTCAAATGCCTCACTATAACTCTAGTTTCGTTGGTTAGATTTACTCGTGTATTGATTGTTAACATTGTATCACAGCAAAGATCCATGGTTATCTCGTCCTGCGCTTCAGATCGGTGTTACCCTTGAAAGTTTTCATTGGAGTTTTCGAGGTCTGACGGTGTTCGTCGATTAGGTGGTGGTTCTGGCAAATTTTTTCAGTTTCAGGTGAATTTTTCTTCTATTACGTCTGCTTTTTCAAGATTTAACAACTACAGTGATGATTTTGTCGCACATTTTGAATTCAAGCTCATTTGGCAGAATCTAGGGTTTGAGCTTTTCTACTTTCCCTAATTTTGAAGGTCGTTCTCTCTACGGTTGCGATAAAGGCTGGTATATCTGAACTTTTCTCTTATTTTCTAGTGATGGATTGTTATCCTTGTTAGTAAAAATGACAAAGGATACTCCTAAACATGTCAATCCTTTTTATGTCCCTCTTAGTAATTCACGCATAGTATTTCATGAAGATGACTATACCCATCCATATCATCCCCTGTATGTGCAACCTTCAAACATATTAGGAACATCTTTAGTATCCACTCCTTTGATAGAACATGTTATGGTAGTTGGAGAAGAACTGTTCTAGTTGCTCTTTCTATTAGAAACAACATTGATTTTATAAATGGGACATTTGTGAGACCTCCTGAGGGATCACCATTAGCCGGACAATGCCAACGATGCAATGAACTTGTTATATCCATGTTAACTAATTCATTGTCCAAAGAAATCGCTCGAAATGTTGAATATTCTGAGTATGCTAAAGACATCTGGGCTGAGTTAGAAGAACGGTATAGTAAGGTTGACGGTGCTAAAATATTTGAGCTAAAAAAGGAACTAGTACACATATCTCAAAGATCTCTTGATATAGCTTCCTACTTTAATAAGATCAAATAATTGTGGGATGAGATTGCATCTGTTTTTGCCAGTAAGGCAAGGGTATGTACCTGTGGGAAAAATCAACTGATGATGAAGAACAAAGGGCTTATCAATTCCTGATGGAATTGAATGAGACTTATGTTCAAACTAGAAGCAACATTTTAATGATGAAGCCTCTTCCATTTGTAGGTACAATGTATATCATTCTTCTGTCTGAAAAGAAGTAGAGGCAAGTGTATGTTGGAACTCAGTTTCCCTCCAATTCTGCCACATTCAATGCTGGTGTGTCAAAACTTAGTGTTCCTTCTAACTCTGCATGGTCTAACACTGATGTGTCAAAGTCTAGGATTCCTTCTAGGGTGTCTTTTGAGTCTTCCAAGGCTTCCGTGGTTTGCACATAGTGCAAGAAGTCTGGTCACAGTATTGACAGGTATTATAAGTTTAATGGTTTTCCGCCTAACTTCAAGCCAAACAGGACTTTGGGTCTTAAAAGATCAGTTGCGCATGTTTAGCTTGAACCTTTTGGCATTCCTAGAGCTCCTTCTATGCCTGCTGGCTGTGCTGACAAATCTGGGTCTAAAAGCTCTTCTGCAGTTGCTGGGCTTACCAAGGACTAGTATTCCTAGCTGATGATATTACTTCAACAACAAGCCAATGTCTCTGCTTCCCCTTATAACTTCAATCTCATGGCTTCTGGCAATTTTGCTGGTATGTTGCTTCCCCAAAAGGGAGTGTCTTATGGAGCTTGTATGCTGAGTAAAGTAGATGGTCTAGTTTGGATAATAGATTCTGGAGCTTCTGACCATATGACATCTGTTAAGAACTTACTTTTTAATGTCCAAACCTTATTTGTTTCCTTATTTTGTCTCTTTTACCAATGGATATAAAATCAAGGTTACTAATATTGGCTCCTTAGCTCTATTTTCTGACTTAATCCTTCACAATGTCCTTTATATTCCTAGCTTCCAATATAATCTCATTAGTTTTCACAAGCTATTGTGTCATGATGCTGACATTGTACAGTTCATAAAGTTTGATTGTACTTTACAAGCTCTTCAGTGAAGAAGCCAGTGGTACTTGGTAGACTCGACAGTGGTCTTTGCAAACTATTTCAGCATGCAAATCCATCTGCTCAACAAATTTCTACTCACTGTTCCCCTGCTTCTTTTACTTCTGTTTTTTTTGTTTCATGTTCTGCCCCTGTAGTTAATTTCAATGAACATGTTGATGTTTCAACTGTAAATATCATTGCTGCAAGTAATAAAGTGAACAATATTGCATTGTGTGAAATTATAGACTTGGACAAATTCCTTTCTCTAAAATAAAATACATTTTTAATATTAATTGTAAGTTCTCACCTAAATAGTCTTTTACATGTATTGTGTGTCCTTTAGCCAGACAAACTAGACTGACTTTCCCTGACGGTTCCATTCAGTCCACAACACCTTTTCAACTCATCAATGAAGACACTTGAGGGCCATATTCTACACCTACTTACCATGATTCCAAGTATTTTCTAATCATTGTTGATGATTACACTAGGGCTACTTGGACTAACTTAATGGGTGCCAAAAGTAATGCTTTTGATCTTCTAAAGAGCTTTCTTGCCATGGTTGAAACTCAGTTTCAGTCTCAATTTAGGACTGTCAGGAGTGATAATGCATTAGAGTTGGGGTCTAGTAAAACTAGTTATAGCTATTTTTCTAGCAAAGGCATTTTGCATCAAACATCTTGTCCCTATACCCCACAACAAAACGGGGTAGTAGAGAGAAAATATAGGTATCTCTTGGAAACTGCTAGAGCTCTTCTATTTCAATCCCATATTCCTATCAGATTTTGGAGAGACTGTGTTCTTACTGCAACCTACCTTATTAATAGATTCCCTTCTGATCTACTATCTGGAAAGAGTCCTTATGAGTTATTGTTTGGTCCTGCCCTTAATTACTCTTATCCTAGGGCTTTTGGGTGCCTGTGTTATTCCACAGATACCAAGCCCCATAAGGATAAGTTCCTTCCTAGATCGGTTCCTTGTGTTTTTGTTGGATATCCCTTTGCCAAAAAGGGCTATAAACTCTACAACTTGCTTGCTAAGACCTGTTTCATTTCTAGAGATATTACTTTTCATGAGAATATCTTCCCTTTCCTTCACTCTGTTAATAATCCATCTCAGTCTCTTCCTTATCCTGGCCTTTCTTCCTTTGATCTATTTCCTTTTGTTTCCACTCATGTTAATGACTTTGCTTCTCCTTCTTCCCCTCCTTTCTCACCTTCTGAATCTTTCCATTTCTCTCCTTACAGTCCCTCCTTATCTCCTACCACTTTCTCCTACTCTCCATCTCTTGCTCCTACTACTTTCACTCCTCCTCCAACTTTGAGGAGGTCTTCTAGACACACAATCCTCTTAGATATATCAAGGATTTTGTTTGCCATTCTTCTTCTATGGTCTTTGCCTCCAGTGTATCTGCATCTACTGTTACCCATATACATGTTCTAGAGCCTCACCCTTATTCTCAGGCAGCAACTGTCCCTGAATGGCAGGATGCTATGATAAGGAATTTGAGGCTTTGAAGGCTAATAAGACTTGGAAAATAGTTGAGTTACCCCAAGGCAAAAATTCAATTGGCTTCAAATGGGTATACAAAGTTGATGGGAATGTAGAAAGGTATAAATCCAGACTTGTAGTTAAGGATGACACTCTGGTAGAGGGTATTTATTTTTAAGAAATTTTCTTCCCTCTTGTTACGATGTCCACTGTCAAGACCTTAATTGTTGTAGCTATAAAACAGAATTGGCCTTTGTTTCAACTTGATGTTAAGAATCCTTTCTTGCATGGTAATCTTGATGAAAAAGTCTTCATGAAGTTGCCTCCTGGTCTTTTTGTCCCTCCTTCTTCTTCTTCTTTTTCTGCTTTTTCTTCTTCTTCTTCATCGTCGTCTTCTTCTTCTCCTGTTCCCTTGGTGTGCAGATTACATAAGTTTGTATATGGCTTACGACAAACTTCTAGGAAATGGTATGCCAAGATATCTCAAGCCTTGCATTCTATAGGGTATGGTCATTCTCTCAATGACTACTCCTTGTTTACAATAGGTTCTGGAGGTTTTTTGGTCATTCTGGTTGTCTATGTAAATGATATTATTCTTACAGGGGTTGATATCTCTAAAATTTCTTCATTGAAGAGATTGTTGAATGATCAATTCAAAATCAAATATTTGGGGTCTCTTAATTATTTTCTTGATATTAGGGTATTACATACTACTTCTGGGGTTCTCCTGCATCAAAGGAAGTTCATCCTTGACCTTTGAACTGAGTTCCATTCCTCTGAATATCCCCTTCCTAAACCTGAGGAGTACAGAAGTCTTGTTGGTAAGATTAATTTTCTTACTCATACCGGGCCTGATCTTAGCTTTACTTTGCAGCACCTTAGCTAATTTATGCAGCAGCCTTGTGTACCTCATATGAAGGTTTCCTTACATCTGCTCAAATATCTGCAGGGTACTTCTGACTTTTGCATCTTCCTTAACAATTCTTTTGATTTCTCTTTACAAGTTTATTGTGATAGTGACTGGTGATCATGCCCTGATAGTCGAAGGTCTGTTTCTGGCTTTTGTATCTTCCTTGGTGGCTGTTTGATTGGTTTGAGATCCAAGAAGCAAGCTGTGATTTATTTGTCTTCAGCTGAAGTTGAGTACAGGTCCATGAGTAAAGTTGTGGCAGAAATTACTTGGGTTTGCAGGTATGTCTGCCATCCACATGTCACGACCCAAAAATCACAAATGTCGTGATGGCGCCTATCTTAATACTAGGCAAGATGACAACCTCAATAAATCACGATTTTCTTTAAGTTTGAAAACATAATATTTAAATACAACACAAAAATCTCGCAAATACCGATACAAACACTCCCAAAATCCGGTGTCACTAAGTACATGAGCATCTAAATAATAACAATGTCTGACTGATAAAATACTGTCTGAAATATAGAACAGTACAAAAACTAAAAGGAAAGAGAGCCAAGGTCTGCAGACGTCAAGCAGCTACCTCGATAGTCTCAAACGGATAAAGCTTC
This sequence comes from Nicotiana otophora, assembly GCA_000715115.1. Taxonomy (NCBI): domain Eukaryota; kingdom Viridiplantae; phylum Streptophyta; class Magnoliopsida; order Solanales; family Solanaceae; genus Nicotiana; species Nicotiana otophora. The sequence goes on from AWOL01S0062508.1 coordinate 12,171, forward strand.
GAAAAACTAGCAACCACCGTATCCGGACGTACCTGGGTTTGCACACGAGGTGCAAGATGTAGTATGAGTACAACTAACTCAGCAAGTAACAATACTGAATAAAGAGATGAAGATAGTGACGAGCTTCACGGCTAAGTCCAATTACAGTTATTTCCAACATAAGAAGATAAGGCATGCTTTCATGTTCAACATTTAAAACTCAACAGTAAATTCATATCAAGTTCGACTGAAAAGGGAGATAAGATAATTCAGAAATTTTCAAAACAATGATATATGACAGTTGAAGTGTAACAACAATGAAATCAATGCATCCTCTCAGAGCAACAGTCACTCAGTCCTCCCATTCAGTCCAACCTCACAATCACTTCACTAGGGGTGTGTACAGACTCCGGAGGGGATCCTTCAGCCCAAGCGCTATAACAAATCAATCATGGCATAAATTAGTAAAACATGCTGCGGCGTGCAACCCGATCCCATAAATATCATCACAATTAGGCCCCCGACCTCACTCAGTCATCAATCTCTCCAGTATCTCGGGCTCTCAGAAATCATGATAAGCAGCCGAAACAGTAATGATATGATGCATCAATAATGGACAATAGAGACTAAGATGTAATATGCAAGTAAAAATTGTGACCGAGTATGAAACAACTATTTAGCAGATAATTCAACATGTACACGACCTTTATGGTTTCCAATAGTGTAAACACATGGTTTAAACATGATTTATAGTTCGATTTCTCTAATACGTGGAAAATGTACGGATATCAATAGATTATTCAACTATACAGATCCATAGAATTGACCAAGTCACAATTTCTACGGTGCACGCTCACACGCCTGTCACCTAGCATGTGTGTTACCTCAAAACCAATCACATAACACATAATTCGGAATTTCATACCCTCACAACCAAATTTAGAACTGTTACTTACCTCAAACCGTCTAATTCTATATTCTGCAATACCTTTGCCTCACGAATCGGCCTCTAAACGCCTCGAATCTAGCCACAAATAATTCGATTCAGTCAAAACAAATTATAGGAATTAATTCCATATGAAAATACTAATTTTTCACACAAAATCTGAAATTGCACTAAAATCTCATCTCGGAACCCGACAAAAGTTACAAAATATGAACGCACATTCAACCACGAGTCCAACCATACAAATTTTACCAAATTCCGATATCAACTCGACCCTCAAATCTTCAATTAAAGTCTTTGAAGATTTCTACCATTTTCAATCCAATCTTTACCCATTTGAACTCAACAATCTTTTCACAAACCTTATTAATACGTGTATGTATAAATAATACTCTCACACCCAAAAATCATACTTTCAATCACCCATCTTTACCCAAACTCGAAATTGAAGACTAGGGTTAGAAATTCTTACCTTTTTGAAGCCCTAGCAAGATCCTTGTGAAATTTTCAAACCTTGAACAAGAATTGATGGACAAATGACTAGGGCTTCACTTTCTCTCTCTAAGATGCTCTCATCTCTCTCTAAAATATCACATGAAACCCTTCAAAATGACCTCTAATAGTATTTTATAAGATTGGGGTCGGGTTTATAAAACCAGAAAAATAAAGCCCCGAAACATACTATGCGGTCGCATATGCGACCGCATAATGCTCCTGCGGCCCGCAAAATGGCTCCTCGGAACTGGGTATTTTCTGCTCGGGTGTGCGGTCACTAAGCGGCCCGTAGACCTGTTCCGTGATCGCGTAATGCACCGCAAAACAGTTATGCGGTCGCATAATCGTCCGCAGATTGGCACTCACACCTGCCCAGCTCATGCCCATTCTGCGGCCATTATGCGGCCCGCAGAGTGATTCTGCGGCCGCAAAGTGGACCGCAAAAACACATATTTCTGCCAAAATTTTTTTTTAACTCCCCTGCGCACTGTCCAACCCAAAAAGTCTGTACCGCTTGAATTAATTAATCTACCTTGGCACCACAAAACTTTAATTTCCTTTGCAAAAATTTTTCGGGGTCGTTACACATAAGTCAACCTTTTCAACTTAAATACTAAACCTTGGAACTAAGTGTTCCAAATCATTCCAAAACCTCACCGGACCCGAACCAATTATCCCGGCAAGTCAAATAACAACCGTAAGCACAATTTGAGCAGTAAATGGGGAAATGGGGTTGTAATACTTAAAATGACCGCCGGGTCATTACATTCTCCCCCTCTTAAACAAACGTTCGTCCTTGAACGGGCTTTAGAAGTATACCTGGAGTCTCAAATATGTGTGGATATTTGCTCCGCATCTCCCGCTCAATCTCCCATGTAGCTTCTCCGACTGACTGGCCTCTCCACTGCACTTTCACTAAAGTTATGCTCTTTGATCTCAGCTTTCGAACTTGCCAGTCTAAAATGGCCATCGGCTCCACATCATAAGTTAGATTACCATCCAACTGCACTGTGCTGAAATCCAAAACATGAGACGGATCTCCGACATACCTCCGGGCCGGACCCCATACAAAGGTGGAGCTTAAAGCACCAGATTGCCCTTTTAGTACTAATTGGTATCAGCCCCACAAATTTCACGTTACTTATTTTTTAAAATTATGGTAAATATTTATCTAAAGAGGGATTAAAATTATGATAATTATGACAAGAAACATGATAGAGGGCTTTAATACGATACACAGACACTTCTTAACAGACATACACATACTGCATTGGGCATATGGTGTCAAAATATAATTGTATCTCATAAGGTACTGAAAACCACAGGGTAACCATGCCTTTGCTGGTACCAGATGAACTGTGACAACAAGATTAAAGCCTTAAATGCGTTGATATCTCTTACAAAAAATGTCTATGTAAAAGAAGTTATAAAAAATTACATATAAAAATAATATTGAAATATTGATAGTTAATTGAATATAAATACATAGTACTCCCAAAGTGATTGAAATTGCGTAGAAACACATCGCCGTCAGCTCCATATAGAACTCCATTTGTCAAGTTTCCTTAACAATATCCACAATGATGAATAGCCTCGAGACCGAGAGCTATTTGTCTAAACAATAAAGAAACAAAATAATGTTTAAAAACAGACTAAACTTTAAGTAACAAAATACTCTTGAAAGATCTTTGGATAGTTTAAATCAAGATTGATGTATTGACTCAATTTTGTTTAGCTCCCTCCTCTCTCTTCCCAAAATTTGGATCAATTCGTCTATTTTGACTACTCTCATAGTGTCAATTTGACTTATCAAAATATATTCAATTAAGTTAATTGAATTGGTTATGACTCGTTATTAATCCATCTTAACCAATCAATACTTTCAAACCGTTTGGATTATGAATTATTTGTGTCTTTGTAGAACCCATTTAAATAAATAAATAAATAAAGAGAAAGCTGGCAACAAGTTGCAACCAAAGACAAAACAAAGTTGGCAACTTGCAAAACCAACACATCAGATTGGTTAGAGAAGGTGGTTCTCTTCCTATAAATAGAAGTATTTTCTTCTCGAGGGTGGAGAGAGTAATCCACATATTATAGTCTGTGAGATAAATAGAGAGTAAGGGTAATATCGTAGTGTGATGTTTAAAATAAAGAGTGTTATTTCTTTTGAAGTTGTAGTAGTCTCTTGACACTACCAAGTTATAATATTATAGTGGTATTATATTGCTCCGCTCGGGTATTGTATTTTACCTCGTCAAAAGATTTGGTATCGTTGTTACTCTCTTGTATTATTATTATTTGCCGTGGATATTATTTATGGGCGTGATTATTATTTTTACCAACAACATGGTATCAGAGCTATGGCAAATAATAGTCCGGTATCTTTTCAGTACCCCTGTCTCACAAAAGAAAATTATGAGAAATAGTGTCTACGTATGAAAGTCATTCTTGGCTCTCAGGATGTGTGGGTAATCGTAGACGGAGGGTATGCAAACCCCGATAATAAGGAAACTCTTTCTCAAAATGAAAAGGAAGTCTTGGCAAAGATGAGGAAGAATGATCAACAAGCCCTCACGCTCATCCACCAATATTTGGATGATGTCATGTTTGAGAAGGTGACAGATGCTACCACCTCAAAGGAAGCTTGGGATATTTTACAATATTCTTTCCAAGGAGTTGACAAGGTAAGAAAGGTAAAACTTCAAACTATAAGGGTTGATTTTGAAGTTTTAAAAATAAAAGAATCCGAATGCATTTCAGATTATTGTTCAAAAGTGAAGGTTGTTGTAAATCAATTGAGAAGATACGGGAAGGACATAGAAGATGTTCGTGTGGTAAAAAAGATCTTTCGCTCTTTAACACCTAAATTCGATTTTATGGTGTGTGCTATTGAAGAGTATAAAGATTTAGACTCTATGATGGTGGAGAATTGGAGGGTTCTTTACAGGCCCATGAAGAAAAGATCAAGAGGAGAAAAACATATGTCATTGGAGCAACTTCTTAAAACTCAGGCATCCTTTAAGGATTATGGAGGTGAGAAAAGCTATCGAGCGAATGGACGAGGACGAGGCCGTGGCGGTCATGGAAGAGGAAGAAGTAATGGTAACAACTTCAACAATAAAGTTAAAATCCACCAAACATTTAGAGGTCGTGGTCGTGGACAAAGAGGAGGAAGAGGACGTGGCTACTACCAAGAAAATAATGGACAAAGGTATGACAAATCAAAAATTGAGTGTTATAATTATCATACATTTGGCCATTACTCTTAGGAATGTTGTAGCAATATTGAAGAAAAAGCTAACCTTGTTGACGACAATAAAGAAGAAAATGTGTCAACGTTATTGCTGGCACTCAAGGAAGAAGACAGGGATGATTGTAGCTAGTTGTATTTGGATAATGGAGTAAGTAATCATATGTGTGGATGTAAAGAGAAGTTTGTGGAGATCAATAAAATAGTGAGAGGTAATGTGTCCTCTGGAGATACCTCAAAGATTCAAATCGAAGGGATAGGTACGATTTTGATTTCTTGTAAACATGGTGGCCACAAGTTAATTCAAAATGTTTATTATGTTTCAAAATTAAAAAGTAATATTTTGAGTTTGGGCCAACTTCTTGAAAAGGAATATGACATCCACATGAAAAATATGCATCTTTGTCTTAGAGATTCAAGTGGAAGTCTAATTGCTAAAGTGCATATGGCAAAGAATAGATTATTTTCTCTAAATCTTAAGACAGTTGATACAAAGGTTTTGAAGGCTATGTGCAAGATGAATCATGGTATTCGCACAAACGATTTGGTCACTTGAATTTTGAAGCGCCCAATCAATGGTAAAAAATAACATGGTGCATGGGATACCATTAATCAACCATCCCAATCAATTGTGTGAAGCCTGTCTTAATGAAAAACATGCAAGGAGGAGTTTTTCAAAGGAGACCATGTCAAGATCATCCAAACCGCTCCAGCATGTTCACACCGATGTGTGTGGACAAATCAATCCATATTCCTTTGGTAAAAGTAAATATTTTCTTCGCTTCATTAATGACTTTAGCAGAAAGACTTGGGTTTATTTCTTGAACACAAAATCGGAAGCTTTTGCTGCTTTTAAAAATTTTAAAGTACTTGTGGAGAAAAAAAGTGGTTATAAAATAAAAGCTTTAAGGTCCGATAGAGGAGGCGAATTCACTTCAAAAGAATTTAATGACTTATGTCAGTCTCATGAAATTCGTCGCCCTCTAACGGTACCTTATTCACCCCAACAAAATAGAGTTGTAGAGAGAAAGAATCAAACGATTCTTAATATGGATAGATGTATGTTGAAAGCTAAAAATATACCTAAGGAATTTTGGGCCGAAGATGTTTCTTGTGCAGTTTATTTGAACAACAGGTTTCCAACAATAAATGTTAGAGATCAAACCCCTCAAGAAGCATGGAATGAAAGAAAGCCAAGTGTCAAATATTTGAGAATCTTTGGGAGCATAGCCTATGCCCGTGTGCCACAGAAGGAAGAGCAAAGCTTGACGATCGAAGTTTCAAACACATGTTTGTTGGCTATGATACGAGTTCAAAATGATACAAGTTATACAACCCAAGCAGCTACAAAGTGGTGGTGAATCAAGATGTTGAATTTGATGAAGAATTGACATGGAATTGGGAAGCTCAGGAAGAAATTTCATATAATTTTCTTTCATACTTTGGTGATGAAGAAGAACCAGAGACCGTGAAACATGTGCAAGATGCAACTCCACCGTTTCACCAACTAATGTTGCATCTCCTTCTTCTCAAGAAAGTTCAAATGAACAACCTCAAAGTATGAGGATCATTCAAGAGCTCTATGATGGCACAGAAGAAGTTACTAATTTTGATATTTTATATTTCTCTATGTTGATAGTGAACCAATGAACATTGATGAAGCTGTTTCAGACAAAACATGTAGACAAGACATGGAAGAGGAGATTGAGTCAATAGAGAAGAACAACAATTGGGAGTTAACCACTCTTCCCAAGGTCCATCGAGAAATTCGAGAAAAATGGGTATACAAGACAAAGAAGAATGCTAATGGAGATGTGGAGAGATTCAAGGCACGACTTGTGACTAAAGGCTACAAGCAAAGACAAGGCATTGACTATGAAGAAGTCTATGCACTTGTTGCCCTCATGGAGACGATTCATTTGCTGATCTCTTTGGCGGCGCAAATGAAGTGAAAGATCCATCAACTAGACGTCAAGTCAGCCTTCTTGAATGGCTATCTTGAAGAAGAAGTCTATGTTGAATAACCATTGGACTTTGTGGAAAAAAACCGTGAAGATAAAGTGTTGCGGTTGAAGAAAGCTTTATATGAATTGAAGCAAACTCCACGGGCATGGCATAATCGCATCGACAAGTATTTTCAAGACAATGGGTTTACTCGTTATCTCCGTGAATATGCTCTTTATCTTAAAGTTAATACTCATTGAGATATCTTTATTATTTGTCTTTATGTTGATGATCTTATTTTTACGGGTAATAACCTAAGCTTGTTTGAAGCTTTCAAGAAAGATATGTCCCGTGAGTTCGAGATGACAGACGTAGGGCTCATGTCATACTACTTGGGCCTAAAAGTGAAGCAGATGAAGGATGAAATTTTTATCTCTCAAGAAAGCTATACAAAAGAGATATTGAAGAAGTTCAACATACTCGATTGTAACCCCGTGAACACGCCGATGGAGAGTGAGACAAAACTGTCCAAGTTTGATTAAGGAGAAAAAATGGATCCCACATTTTTCAAAAGTCTCGTGGGAAGTTTGAGGTACTTGACTTGTACCAGGCTAGATATACTCTTTGTGGTTGGAGTAGTAAGTCGCTTTATGGAAGCTCCTACCTTAACTTATTTGAAAGTCGCTACAAGAATTCTTCGTTACCTAAAAGGTACAATTGACTTTGGGCTATTTTATTCTTCTTCTAGTAATTTCAACCTTATAGGATATTGTGATAGTGATTATGCGGGAGATATCGATGATAGAAAAAGCACGATTGGTTTTGTATTTTTCTTGGGTGATTCTATTATTTCTTGGAGTTCAAAGAAACAATCCATTGCTACTCTCTTGACTTATGAAGCTGAATATATAGCAGTAATATCTTGTACATGTCATGCTATTTGGCTGAGAAGATTGTTGAAGGAGCTAAATTTACCACAAATTGAAGCTATAGAGATTTGTATTGACAACAAATCCACACAAGCACTCGCAAAGAATCCAGTGTATCATGATCGAAGCAAGCATATTGATACAAGGTATCACTTCATCAGAGAATGCATTGCCAAGAAGGAAGTTGAGCTCAAATATGTGAAGTCTCGTGATCAAGTTGCGGATATCTGTACAAAGCCTCTCAAGTTTGAAGATATTCAGAGATTAAGATCAATACTTGGAATGAAGAAGAAAAATCAAAATTAAGAGGGAGATTTGTAGAACCCATTTAAATAATAAAAAAAGATAAAGATGGCAACAAGTTGCAACCAGAGACGAAACAAAGTTGGCAACTTGCAAAATTGCAAATTGCAAAACCAACGCGTCTGATTGGTTAGAGAGGGTGGTTCTCTTCCTATAAATAGAAGCATTTGCTTCTCAGATCATACACACCAAAATCAGAGAGAACACAATAGAGCGTAGAGATAGTAATCCACATATTGTAATCTGTAAGATAAATAGAGAATGGGAGTAATATCGTAGTGTGGTATTTAAAATAAAAAGTGTTATTTCTTTTGAAGTTGTAGTAGTCTGTTCATACTACCAAGTTATAATATTATAATGGTATTATATTTCTCTCCTCGGGTATTGTATTTTACCCCGTCAAAAGATTTGGTGTCGTTGTTACTCTCTTGTATTATTATTATTTGTCGTGTATATTATTTTTTGGTGGGATTATTATTTTCCGCAACAGTCTTGGCTTTATGTGAAATGAACTAGAAGAGATCAACACACAAGTATGTCTTTCATCCATGTTTGTGGAGTTCACCTTGTAGTTAGGAGAAGGAGAGCTCAAAGTATAGAACTGTTGGGAACATAGATTTTTGGGGACAGAAATTTGATAGCTTTGATGGAGTAATATATGTCCTTAAGAAATTTAATCCCTTACTATGTTGTTGCACGAGTTTTGTAGTATTACTTATTGTAGCAGGTCACGTTCAAAACTCGAGTTTTCCAAAAATATGGTATTAATATTAGAGAGGAAGAACAAAAAATATGTTGAATATTTCACAACTCGTTTCTGTGAATGCCCAAAACATAGACGTATGTCTGCCTCTTTAAATGTATTTGACTCGTCCTAAGAATATACCATACTAATAATGTTAGTTTGAGTGCCCGTATAGATTACTAAAGAACTTGATTCTTTACCGTGTTTCTTAAGCGTAAAGTAAACAAGTAATAAAATGCACACAAAGATTTTTACGTGAAAAATTACCCGACTCAAAAGGTGTAAAACCCACGACCTACCACGTAGGATTTTCAACTCCAACTCCACTAGAACAATGAGCCAAAATATATCAATTACAAGACTGTAATTAAATACTATCCAGTACTCCTATTACTCCTATTTGATTCACAAGTTACTCTAACTTGTAAAGCAAAATACTCACTCCAATTCACTAATTGTTTATGACACTTGATTACAACTCAATTTTCTAAAATACATTCACTAGACCGGCTCAGAAAGAATACAAGGCAAGTACTCAATACAAATAAATAACTTATGACTCTTTGGTTGATGTGTAAAAGGATGGTTCAAAGATCCAAAGTCGATCCTATTTAAAATATCATTTGAGATCTTCTAGGAGTTCTATTCATAGTCAGCTTCCTCTTTGATAGGACTCCTACTGTTCCAAGGATTCCACAAGCTTTTGAACTTTAGTCTCTGACTGAATTATCCATATCTTCTTGAGCAACGACCCTTATCACTTATAGTAGCCACCTTCTACCAAAGACCTCGATAACTTTGAGATAAAGTTAATGCATTGTACATACGTACAAGTATCACTCATGAGGAGCTGATTCTTTCTCCTGAGGAGCTGGTTCTTCAGAACAGTTAAGCAGCTACGTTGAAGACCTGTTTCTTTGAACATTTATTCATACTTCGTTAATCATCAAAATGTAACGACCCGGCCGGTCGTTTCGAGAGTTGTAGCCCCATTCCCCCTTTTTCTACTCATTTTTGTACTTCACTGTTGCTTTATGACTTAGCGAGTAGTTGATTTGGGTCCGGAGAGAATTCAGAATGAGTTGAGACGCTTAGTCTTTTAATTGAAAGCTTATGTTGAAAAAGTCGACCGGATGTCGACTTATATGTAAACGACCTCGGATTTGAATTTTGATGGTTCCGTTAGCTCCGTTGGGTAATTTTGGACTTAGGAGCGCGTTCGGATTGTGATTTGGAGGTCCGTAGTAGAATTAGACTTGAAATGGCGAAAGTTGGAATTTTGAAAAGTTTGGCCGGGAGTGAACTTTTTGATATCGGGGTCGGATTCCAATTCCGGAAGTTGCAGTAGGTTTGTGGGGTCATTTGTGACTTGTGTACAAAATTTGAAGTCAATCGGACGTGATTTGATATGTTTCGATGTTGTTTGTAGAATTTGAAAATTTTGAAGTTCATTAGGCTTGAATCCATGTGTAATTCGTGTTTTCGATGTTGTTAGACGTGATTTGAAGATTTGACTAAGTCCGTATGATGTTTTAAGACGTGTTGGTATGTTTGGTTGAGGTCCTAGGGGCCTCGGGTTGATTTCGGGTGGTTAACAGACTTGGAATGGAAGTTGAGGACTGCTGAAGTTTGGTTTGTTGCTGGTGTGATCGCACCTACGAGGGTTCTATACGCAGGTAAGGGTGGCAAGTGGGCTGGTCCCGGGCCTTAAAGGGCTAATTGGGTCGGTCCAATCGGTCAAGGGCCCGGGCCGATCCCAAATAAAACGGGCCAAATGGTCCGGGGCCAAATGGTCTTTTTGTAAGAACCAGCCCGGGACCAGGCCCACAAACTCATGGTCCCGGGCTAAATGGTCCAGGCCCGCGGGCTAAGTCGGCTAAGTGGGAGCAATAGATTTTTTTAAAAAAAAATTAAATAGAAATTAGAGACAAAAAGATGTTAAAAAAATTATCTAAGGCAATACCTTGTAAATTTTATTATAGAATTGTGACCTAAAGTTTTTACATCAAATTTAAAGTGTAAAGACAAAAATATTGGAAAGAGATATTCAAAGCGATGCCTTATAATTTTATTATAGCATTAAAAAAATATGGCAATATCTTTATTAGTCTTCCTTCCCCCTTATGGAATGAGCACAACAAGGTTCTAATACCACCATTGAGAAGAAAAAGAAACTAATCAAGATGTGCCAAAATACAAGTTACATAATACATACTAATTTTTGTTCATACAAGTTACATGGTATCTTTTACAAACTTTATAAATCCATCAAGGTCCAGAGGAATCTTTGTTGGTTGTGGTGGAAAAGTAACTTGGTCATCGCCGCTTTCGGGCGAAGCAGCATCCTCCGCAAGTCCAGCTAGCATTTCTTTGTAAGCTTCGTCTTCCTCTGGTTGTGATTCAGCAAGTCCAAAATGTCTTCTTTCCGACCGGATCCAATCTCTGAATAGTACCGATTTTTTCAAGCTCTCCCTCATTGACTCTCTATAATCACCGAGTTGAAGTCTTGCTTGACTGAAAGCGCTCTTCAATGCCACTATTGAAGCTTGAATAGTTAAAATGTATCGGGCTATCCTTGAAAGAACCGGAAAGTATTTTTCTTTATCCTTCCACCATTCCAAAATATTAAAGGAGACGTCGGGATTCACTTCCTCAATTCCTTGTGACAAATAAACTTCAAGCTCATTTAGTTGTGAAAAATCACTACTACTTGAACCTTGAGAACCCCTAAACCCCGCCCAAGCACTAAGTGTTCTTACTTCTGCAGTTCTTTTAGATGATTGAGAATCAGAAGAAGAAGGAGTTGGAAATTTTTGTCTAGCATGATTTAATGCAACTTGATAAGCATTAAAAATATTTTGAGCATTTATTCTAATTGAGGCTATTGCTTCCAGAAGTCTAGACAACTCCTCATCTTCAAGTGCTAAACCATTATAAACAGTTTTATACCAAAATTGAGGACCTCCTAATTTCATACAAGGATTTAACAAAGCAGCAACACTATAAATAGGGGGAATAGGGAAAAAATATTTTTTAAACTTTTTTCTCATAGAATCAATAGCAAGTTTATAAATTTCCTTACCCTCTGAAAAATGAGCAAACAAATTTTCAAGTTCTGCAATATAAACTAAACAGTTAGAAATAGTAGGATAATATTGCCCAAAAAATTCATTTGTAGTAATATGAAATTTTTTTAAAGAAATCTACAAGCATTTTAACATTAGCCCAATCCCATTCTTAAGGTGCTCATCATCATCACTTACATATGTATTAAATATTAAGTTTATGGGGTTTCTATATTCATATGCAACAACCAAATTTTCATACATGTAATTCCATCTAGTTGGACAAGGTTTAGTAACCTTTCTTTCTCTTAGGCCAAATTCATCGCATCTTTTAAAATATTCTCAAGGTCTACTTCTACGGTTTGAATAAAAAATCCAGTTAAGAGTCATTTTAACCTTTACAATTTCAATATTTAAAATTCTCATACCATCACCCACAATTAAATAGTAAATATGACAAATACATCTAACATGGAAAATGTCACTAAATGCAGGATTTAGCATAGTGGTAAGCAAGAATATAGCATTTGTGTTACTAGTAGCATTATCCATTGAAACTTACATTATTTTATCACTAATGTAAAAATATCTATAAATATCCGTAACTGTGCTAGCAATAAACTGCCATGTGTGACGTGAATTAATTATTTTATAAGCAATAATGCGCTTTTGCATTATCCAATCCTCATCAATCCAATGACTGGTAACAGTAAGGTAATCACAGTCTTTACCACTTCTACCAATATCAGTTGTAATAGCAACACGACAATTTATATGAGTAAATCAAATATTGTTTATATTCATGTTTATATTTATAAATATCGCTCTTTACGGTTGTGCGAGGAAAACTTTTATAAGTATGATTAAAACATTTTCTAATATAATGCACAAAGTTAGGGTCAGAAGGAAAACTATAGGGTAAGCACATAACAGTTACCATTTTTGCCAATTTTTCCCCATCTTTTTTTGGATCATAATATAAAATACCACCGGTAACTATGTTAATTCTCAGTTGAAATTGAGTAAAACATGGCCAAACAGGATATGTTTCCATCTGTTTGGTAGGTTGTCTAAAAAAAGTAGGGGCAGTAACAGGAGTATCAGATGGGGCATCATTTGGATTAGCAGGGTTATCACTAGTTGGGTTAACATCAGGAGTAGGACTAGTGGGTGTATCATAATCTGGTTGAGTTTCATCAAAATTTATTTCCTCATCATCATTTTCATCAATAGTTGGATTAGAATAAAAAGCATTCATTAATTCATGGTCTAATTGTTCACCAGTTCTAATATTATGGCAAAATTGACTCTCAGTAAATTATAATAAACTATTATCGCTATCAAGAATAGCAGGTGTAGGACAGATATGAGTTTGGTTCGGGGAGCCCGGGCCAGTGGAGGAGAAACAGATTGAGCACTAGATTCGCCACTCTTGGATTTTCCCTTATTTTTACCAAAAAGTTTTTTTAAGAAAGTCATCTTAATTAATCAATTAATAGAAAATAAATAAAACAAACAAAACTATAATATTAAAACTTAAGAGTTGGAATAAGTTTACCGAATTGACGAACAACTTGTTGAAAATTAATTTTCGTTGAAGCCTTGAAGACTTCAATTCACCAACTTCATAATTTTTTCACAAATTGTAACAATAAAGTAAGCAATAGTAGCAATTATAGAAGAAAATTAGAGAGAGATAGTGATAGATTGATGATTTTGTAAGAAAAATAAAAGAATGAGGGGGTATTTATAATTGAAAATAGGGAAAAAGTGTAATTATAAAATGTTTGGCGTTAAAATAAAGTTTGGGGGGGGGAGGAGGGGGGAGGGGTGGGAGGTTAAATGGCTATTTTGTAAATAGCCAA
>AWOL01S0062510.1:0-18777 GCA_000715115.1 Nicotiana otophora
GTTCTTCTTTGATAGGGTGTTTACGTGCTAGCAGCGCACTAGAGTTTGGCTTATATCCGGGGCTAAGTCAGAGTGGGTGGCTCTCAACAGTGGTCCTAACGGGTTCAGGAACTTAAGTGTAGTGCCTAGGAACTTGGAGTGTTCTGTATTATCATTGGGTATGTGGTGCAGTATTAGAGGAAAGGAAAAAATAGCTTTGGATTCACGAAATGTCTTGCAGAATGGGTGTACCAGTTGGAGATTCCATTATGCGCATGAGGAAGACATGAGATGGTTTGTGGGTTTTGAGACAACGAGGTCTCGTGAATTGGGTCACTCAGGATGAGTGCGGATTGAGTTCGTTATATTTTGAATGGAGCTATTATTATTATTATTTCTAAGGCAAGTCCAGAGTAAATTAGAAGAAGTTGGTTCGGTTAGCAATGGTTGAATCGGCATGATGGTGGCAATGATCAGTTCCTTCAGCGTGTTAAGTTATACATGTGATTTGTGGCGGTACGTGCGAGGCTTGACTGCCACCATAATTTGATTGATTTTGGAGGTATTTGATTCTAATGGCCTTATGGTGTAAATGGATTCCGAAAGAATTACGGCGATTTAGATCGCGACTTGAGGCTTGTATTTTCGGTGGCTGGGAGTTCAGTTGTGTGTTGCAATAGTTCTTCTGAATGAGTTAAGTGAAAGGTTTCTAGCCAATGGAGTGTTTATTCTACTAGTCCTTTAGGGGTTTTGATAAATGCTTATACTCTTGCGTTGCGATATGATCAGTGCAGTGAACGACATGGGAATCAGAAGTTGAGGATCAAGGTTGCGACTCGGTGTTGATAAGAGTGTCACGAGCTCAGATGAGTAGAGAAGAATTCAGATGTTCAAAGTTAGCTGACATCTTCTTTAGTGTCACTTGGGAACGATGTTCTACGTAAGAGGCTTTGTGTATTGATTTGCGGACTCTTGGTTGGCCTTACCAAATTAGTACGGTTGGTGGTGTAGAGGTGCAGACTTTGCTTCCTGGTGCGAAAGTCCGTGGAAACGTATCCCACGGGGAAATTTGTATAAGTGTGACGAGTTAGTCACTTGATTGTTAAGGATGGAGACCAAGTATGGAAATTCGGGCACTGTCACTAATGTGAGAATTTATGCCTGAAGGGAGTTATGTTCATTTGGTCGTGGACTGTGGAAGTTTGTTCCGGAATTGACGACTGTTTTTGTGTGTCATGGGAAGAGGTTAATCGATCAGAATTGGCTTGCAGTCCGTGGATGGATCTAAATGTGAATGTGTGCTCTGTATCCGTCCGGATGTGTTCATTTCAGCATAGTGTTGCCTATGAAGGAGTCTTTGAGCCTTGGATGTTATTTCCGTCGTCATCCATTCCGTGTAATCTCTATTGTGCCATGTGGGTTGTGAGGCAGTTTGATTATTCGCACATGTATTGAGATCCCATGAAATTTGTGGTGTTATGAGAGCAGGATGGCTCTCAATATGCAAGTCATTTATTGCACCTTAGTTGTGCTTGGGTTTCGTAGCATACGACGCTATCTGTCTCCCCAAAATTTGTGTTGTGCACTCGGCGTGCTTGTGGCCGATATTCGGGCATTTTGTAGGTATGGGCATTATGTCTTGATGGGTATTTCCCTATTTATTGTTATGTGCGGATCATGTGGCATGCCGCCACGGGTATGCTATTTGGATCGGGTTGCACGCCGCAACAGTATCATGGTTGGATCTGGTTGCACGCCGCAACGGTATCATGTGTGGATCAAGTTGTACGCCCTAACAATGAGATGATTAAGCACATTTCCTTATATTTTCTTACCTTTGAGAAAGGCTCAAAGTATTTGATGGCCGTTTTATTAGTTACGTGGGCTAGATAGTTCTTTTCCAGAGTTTGTTCTTCCTTATGTGTCATATTCAAGTTGTAGCTTATTGGCGCATTGATGGCGTCATATGAAATCTTAGATAGTGTTTGCGGTGTATTATTGCTGGAGCATCTTGTACTGGGTGAGACACGATTATTGGACCTGGGATCAGTGCGATCAGATTTATATAAGGCATATTAAACAACAAATATCGTTATTCAGTTCAGAATGAGATAATGGTTCTTGTCTGGAGAAGAGACTCCATAATTTGTGATTCGGCAGGTGGTTATAAGTTTCTACACATCTCTTCCGTCGTGGCAGTATTGCGAGAGTTGGAACAGGGCTTATATATGTTATGAGGTATACTACGGGCTTCGTGTCAGTGAGAATCTCAATTGTTATGCTTGGGGGAGATTGCCCTAGGCAAATGAGTTATGGGGTGCATGGTTTGATTTCAGCGGAGGAGCATGGTCACGTTGGGTTCGGTGTCTGGTGATTGATATGGTGTTCGCGTATGAGAATATGGTATCGTGGAGAATTCCGGATGTTGGAATTTGGATCTAAAGCTTGTTAGATAAGGTAGCAGGAAGGATCTTCAATCTAGCTCGAGCTAATGTGCTCAACTGGGTTGTGGTGGAACGGGTAGGTGCACGAGGTGTTAAACAATCATTTTGGACAACTCCGGAGCAATTCTTAGCACGTGTGAGGACGAACGTATGTTTAAGTGGGACAGAATGTAACGATCCGACAGGTCATTTTGAGATCTAGCGTCATTCAGCGGTTTGAGACCTTGAATAGCTTCAGTTCAGGTATTATGACTTGCAGTGTGGTCGGAATTGAATTTCGGAAAGTTCGGAGTTGATTCGGATGAAAAATTCTCATTTCGGAAGTTTTAAGTTGAAAGAATTGACTAAGGTTTGACTTTTAAGTAAACCACCTCGGAATTGGGATTTGAAAGTTCCAACATATTTGTATGATGATTTTGGACTTGGGCGTATGTCCGAATCGGGTTTTGGATGATCTGCGAGCATTTCGGCGCTTATTGTGGAAAGTTGGCATTTTGGAAGAATATCATTAATTTGGGTTAAAGTGTATTTTTAATGTGATCGATATCCGTTTGGAATTCTGAACTTGGAAATAGCTCCGTGTGGTGGTTCTGGTCTGAGGAGCGCGTCCGGATGTGGATTTGGAGGTCTGTAGGTCATTTTGGGGTCATTTGGCGAAAGTTGGAAATTTGAAGGTTTTTGGAAAGTTTGACCATGAGTGAACTTTTTGATATCGGGTTCAAATCATGATTCCGGAAGTTGGAATAGGACCGTGATGTCATTTGGAACTTGTGTGCAAAATTTAAAGTCGTTCCGGAGTGATTTGATATGTTTCGACACAAGATATAGAATTTGGACATTTGGAAATTTATAAGTTTGATTCGAGGCGAGATTCATGATTTTGATGTTGTTTGATGTGGTTTAAGGCTTCGAATAAGTTCGTATTGTATTTTGAAACTGGTTTGTATAATTGGACGAAGTCTCGGGGGCCTCGGGTGTGTTTCAAAGGTGTTTGGGTTGTGTCGTGCTCTTATTGAGGTGATTTTCGCAGTGTCGTTCTAGAGCTCCATTTGAGGTGATTTTCGCAGTGTAGTTCTCGTCTCAACAAGGGGATAAATATATGACCTTTATTTTGATATTTCTCCATGATTATTTTCATTGGTTATTATTTTTATCCGTGTTTGGATTGTAGAAATTGAGATTTTGAGCCCCAAAGTTGAGAAATGGTAAATCCTTGATTTGAGGGTTGATTCATGGATGAAATTGGATATTTTTCTGGATATAGACCATATGAGTTATGGATAATATTTATTTTTGAAATCTTTTGGAATCCGGCCACGTGGGCCCGAGGGTCGACTTTATTGACTTTTCGAGCGGAGTTGGGGATTGTTATAAATTAATTTATTATGAGTATTAGAGTATATATTTATTGGTTTGCACATTGTTTGACTAGTTTTGGAGCGACGGGCATCGATTTGAGGTGTTAGAGTGTCGTTGGAGCTGGTTATAGAACTTCGAAGCGAAGTAAGTCTCCTGTCTAACTCTGTGAGGAGGAAACTACCCATAGGTGATGTATTTGATATGTGTTACTTGTTGCGGGGGCTACGTACGCACGAGGTGACGAGAATCTGTGCGTAGCTAAATCCATTTTATTGTCCGGACAGACTTAGGTTCACACCATGCTATAGCTGTACTATTTGAGTTGTCCCTTGTCTATCAAATTACTTTATTTTATATCATGACTTGAGACTAGACTTGTGTAAAGCGATAGACCCGCTATTATAGAGATTCAACGTGCTTCATGATTAGCAGCGAATAATTGTACTCCTCTTATGAATTTTTCTCGTATTATGCATTCTCATCGAAATGTTTCCCCAAAGCTTCTTATAACTCACATGCCCCTTCGTGAGTGGGGTCAAGGATCCGTCAAAACTTCTTATTCTAATGGGATTGAGTTGTTCACCTCGACAGGATAGATACATCTATGGTTCGTGTCGTTCGACCCTCGACAGTGCGCACATCTTATGGGATCGGGTCATTCGTCTCGGCAAGATTATGTACCACACTCTCATGGGAGCGGGTCGTTCGCCTCGGAAATATAATAGATGTATCTATGGTTATATACCATATTATGATGTGATCGGGCCGTACGCCTCGGCATTTCTATAAAACACTCCTATGGAATTGTGCGTATTATTTGTCCAAAAAGCCAGTGTATCTAGGAGTTTTCCAGATTTGAATTATGACGACCTATCTAGTGAGGTCCATTATTTATTTACATACTGTGGTGGAGGAGGTAACCGCTAATCGAGAGTTTAAGCTTATTGTTGAGAGGAAGATTGTACCACATATTCATACTTGTTTATATCGTTTATTTACTTTGCCCAATATATGTTCACTTCTTATTGTATCTTTCTTATCAGACCACTAGTAAGTGTCGATGTCGACCCCTCGTCACTACTTCTCTGAGGTTAGGCTAGATACTTACTGGGTACACGTTGATTTACGTACTCATGATGCACTTATTGTGCAGGTATACATATATGTTTCTGGTAGTCCTCTAGGTGCAGAGGCGCGGCTGTTGCGAGAACTTTACTGTGAGTTGCACTTTCTTGATACGATCCGCATCATGCAGAGTCTCCATCAGGGTTATTTATATTCCCCGTCTAACTTATATTTCAGACTAATGTTGTATCATTGTTGTACTCATTAATAGATGCTCATTAATGTAGTTCGTGTAAATATTATTACTTACCCTGTAAATTCTATTTCATACTCCTTAATTAATGAAAATTATGATTTCAAATACTAAAATGAGTAAATAAGTTAATCATTCACCGTTGGCTTGGCTGACGGCGGTGTTAGGCGCCATCACGACCTTTAGTGGATTTTGGGTCGTGTCACTCATTTCAGAAGCTTTAAGTTGGAAGAATTGACTAACATTGGACTTTTGAGAAAACGACATCGGAATCGGGATTTGAAAGTTCCAATAGGTTTGTATGATGATTTCGGACTTGGGCGTATGTCCGGATCGGATTTTGGGTGACCCATGAGAATTTTGGTGCTCATTATGGAAAGTTAGCATTTTGGAAGAATTTCACAAGTCTAGGTTGAAGTGTATTTTAATATTATCGATGTCTGTTTGGGATTCCGAGAGTGGGAATAGCTCTGTATGGTGATTCTGGTCCTAAGAACGCATCCGGGTGTAGATTTGGAGGTCCGTAGGTCATTTCGATGTAATTTGGCGAAAGTTGGAAATTCGAAGGTTTTTGGGAAGTTTGACTGGGAGTAGACTTTTTGATATCGGGTTCGGATTCCAATTTCGGAAGTTACAGTAGATCCGTAATATCAAATGTGACTTGGGTGCAAAATTTGAGGTCAATCAGACGTGATTTGATAGGTTTCGGCATCGGAGATGGAAGTTTGTAGTTCTAAAGTTCATTAAGCTCAAATTGGGGTGCGATTCATGATTTTGATGTTGTTTAATGTGATTTGAGGCCTCGAACAGGTCCGTGTTATATTATGGAAATGGTTGGTGTGATTGGACAGGGGGCCGAGGGCCTCAGGTTGGTTTCAGGTAATTTTCCCCATGTTTTGCTGCTGCTGATGTTGTTTCTGGTGTCCTTCATCGCGAACGCGTGGAGGCGACCACGTTCGCGAAGCAGGATTTGTGGGGCTGGAGGAGATTACTCATCGCGAACGCGACGCAGAGGTCGCGAACGCGGAGGGGTGCCTGAGGAACCTACGCGAACGAGAAGGGCCAATCGCGAATACGTAGAAGGAAATGGAGGAGCTGGGCCTAAGGTCGTATGGCCTTCACGAACGCGGAGCGTGGAACGTGAACACGAAGGGGGAAGAGTCAGCTGAGCATCACGAACGCGTTCAGGGGGTCACGAACACGATGAAGGTCAGGCCTGGGCAGATTTATTTTAAAGCGGGATTTAGCCCATTTCACTCATTTCTCTCTTGGTTTGGGCGATTTTGGAGAGACTTCAAGGGGAGAATCATATATGTCAAGGTAAGTGATTCCCACCTATTGCAAGTTAAATACTTGGATTATATATAGATTTTAACATGGAAATTCATGAAAAATTAGTGGAAATTTGGGGTTTTAGTAGAAAACCTAGAAATTGGTATTTTTGGATTTTGACCACAAATTTGGGCATGGAATTGAGAATAAATTATATATTTGAGTTCGTAATATTATGGGTAACGACTTTCTTAGGAAATGTTTAGAATCCAGGCACGTGGGCCAGATGGTGACTTTATTGACTTTTCGGGCAGAGTTGGGAATTGTTATAAATTGGATTGTAGCGAGTATTAGAGTATATATTTATGGAATTTCACATTTATTGACTAGTTTTGGAGCGATGGGCATCGGTTTGAGTTTTTGGAAGAGCTTTGAAGCCGGTTATGGAACTTCGGAGCGAGGTAAGTCTCTTTTCTAACCTTGTAAGACGGAATTAACCCCATATGTGAAATAATTTATTATGTGCTTCTATTTGTGGGGGCTGCGTACGCACGATGTGATGAGAGTCCGTACGTAGCTACTAATTATGCTTATGTCCGGATAGTCTAGGACCCAAATCATGTTATATTTGCGCTATTTGTACCCTACTTGTTAATGTAATTGCTTAAATCATATTGGAACTTGATAAAGGAATTGTAAAAGGTTAAACTTCATTTACTTGAGTTTTGGACGGGTCACTTGATCGTTAATGAGAATTGGTATTTCTTTGAATATTAGCCCATTAATAATCTTGAATCGGTTGTTTTAATATATTTTCTCTTCTTGTGGAGCGGGCCGAATGCCTCGGTAGCAGATAGATGCATCTATGGTTCATGTCGTTCGACCCTCGGCAGTGCACAANATTTTTACCCTCGGCAGTGCACAATTATATATTTGTATCTTGGATCGAGTCGTACGACCTCAGCATAATTTGTGCGTAAACATTCTTGGAGTCCAATTATAATTGATATTGTTTCTTTGGCTTGAAAGATTAATTTGTTAAACAAAGAAAATTAAATTTTGGATTTACTATCAGTGAAAGAGTTGTTTATTTCTTTCTTGTTATTGAGTTTTCAGCTGTATTTATATAATCCATGCTTAACTAAAATTTCGGTACATTATTGTTAGCCGTAGTAAGTGTCAAATCCGACCTCTTGTCACTACTTCTTCGAGGTTAGACTAGATACTTGTTGGATACACGTTGATTTACATACTCATGCTACACTGGCTACACATTTTGTGCAGGTACATATATGTCTAGTAATCTTATGGGCGCAGAGGCGCGGCTATCACGGGGACATAGGTGAGTTGTGTCCCGTGTTGTGAGTCTACAACACACAGAATCTCCATCAGATTTATTTATATTTTCCTGTCTAATTTGTATTCTATACAGATGTTATAGTTTATCATATTTTCTAGTTAATACTCATGCACTTGTGACACCGAATTTTGGGGGTTTCTACAGGTTGTTCATCATTGTAGTTCGTGTAAGTATGATCATCCACTTTGTAAATTCTAGTTTTATACTATATAATTAATGAAAATTATGAATTCAAATTACTAAAATGAGTAAGTAAGTTGATAGATCACCGTTGGCTTACATGACAGCTGTGTTAGGCGCCATCACAACCTTTAAGATTTTGGGTCGTGAGAGCTTAGTATCAGAGCATTAGGTTCACTTGGGTCTCACGAGTCATGAGCAAGTCTAGTAGAGTCTTGCGGATCAGTACATAGACGTATGTACTTATCTTCGAGAGGCTACATGGCTGTTAGGAGAGCTTCCCCTCCTTCATTCCTCTTCATGCGATCTGATTTCATTGAAGATTATGCTATCATTTCCTTTCTACTCATTCTTATACGATGTTGAGTGCTTGTTATCAATTGGGCATCGAGGAGTTGTAATGGTANGCAATTTGATCCCTTCGAGGCTTATGCCTTTATTTCCTTCCTATCCATTCTTGTACGGTGTTGAGCACTCGTGTCAATTGGACATCAAGGAGTTGCAGTGGTACTACAGACATGTTGCAGGATATTTCTTCCTGCACATTCGAGCAAGTTATTATCGTCTTCTTGCGAAAGGATGTTCTGTCATTTCAGCTCAGTAGCTATATTTTTTATGGAATCGAGGCTACACGCAGATTGCTATGATGTTCGAATGTTGTTATCGCACAGTGTTGGTGTAATGGTGGGGTGTTTATTTATCTGTCAAGGCAGTGAATGACTTGAAAGGAGGATTTCTCAGCACATGATTTAGAGGTTCGGCGTTTATTTCCAACAAAGGAAAGGAAATCGGATTATGAATGTTCAGGTTTGGGTTGGTGGAGTAACGAGACTTGGAATTTTCGATCGTGGTGGAATTTTCATCTGTGATGTTGTAACGTTGTCCTTGTTTGAATGTATTAAGTTCTTCGGTTTATGGTCTTCTTCAATTCGCCTTTGGGGCAGAGTATTGTGAAAGAACGCCAGGGAAGCGGTCGTCAGAGAATAGCGGTATGCAACGGTTCATAATCGAATGGGTGTTTCTAATGTTGATGGCTCGAGAAAGATGATCTTCTAGGAGGTTTAGAGTTGATAGCAATTCACTGGTTCCGATGCTACATGTNTCTATGTTTGAAATGGAGCAGTCACGACCCAAAATCCATTAAAGGTCATGACGGCACCGGACACCGCTGTCAGGAAAGCCAAAAATAAATACTTAATTTAGTTCTCATTTTAATATTTNAATGTTGATGGCTCGAGAAAGATGATCTTCTAGGAGGTTTAGAGTTGATAGCAATTCACTGGTTCCGATGCTACATGTATGGATTTGATTTGAGGCAACATTTGGGCAACTAAGAATGAGGAAGGGCATGGTGGGAGGTGTCTCGCGGTGGTTGAATTACTAACAGGTCAAGTATGAAAAGCAGAGGTCGAGCAGTTACTTAAAGAAGATGGTTTAGCTGTAGTAGGAGTGACAAAGTAGCGTATGGATTCTGCAGTAGGATAGACACATGACTTGAGAAAAGTTTGGAGTGATTTGGGATTTATGGTGGACAGTGACTAGGTTTGCGGACTTAATTTGGAATGTTGGCTACTATACTGAGGAAGATTGGATACGACAGAATGGAGTTTGCTTGATATGAAAGGGAATTCAACATGACTTCGGATTGGAATGTATTGTCGCACTTTTGGTTGATGTCAATGGGGAGTGAACAGACTTGTACAGCTGGTGAACGAGCACCGGATCAGGAAGGTTTACTAATTTCATAGTAAAGGCACCAGTGCGGCATCGTTGGAATATGTCGGCATGAAATTTCCATAGGTGGGTTATCTCTTGTGAGCAGATTAGCGGTTGTGTGGTGTTGATGAAGCTTTTACGAAGGATTCTACTGGCTATCAGGTAAGAGGTCGAATATGTGAATATGGCTAGTGATTCAGAATATTTATGAAATGTTTAACAAAAAGATTTCGAGAGGCTTGGCGAGTTGATTGTGCGAGATCATGGTAATAGGGAAGGAGGAATCTAGGTGGGTTCTAGGTTTATGAAATTGTAGCTTCAAGCTAAGTGGGGGAGCCCTACCATTTACGGTTGGATTATGTGGTCGTCTGCTTGTGCGATTTCTGGTCAACAGTGTATTGGTAGGTCATTATGACTAAGGAAAGAAAACATCATATGTAATTCGAGCAAATGATTTGAGGAGTGCATGTTATATTTGGGCCTTATTTATTTATGTTCAGGTTTTGGGAAGACTCAGAGTTTATGCTTCTTGTGGGTGTATTGTACAAGGAAAAGATTCGTTCAGGTGTATCTCTTATAGGGTGTTCACGTGCTAGCAGAGCACTAGAGTTTGGCTTATATTCGGGGCCACGTCAGAGTGGGTGACTCTCAACAGTGGTCCTAGTGAGTGCAAGAATTTAAGTGCAGTGCTAAGGACTTAGGATGTTCTATGGTATCATTGGGTATGCAGTGCAACGTTGGAGGAAGGGAGGCAATAGTTACAGATTCACGAAAGGTCTTGCAGAACGGGTGTAGCAGTTGGTGATGCAATTGCGCGCGTAAGGAGAATATGAGATGGTTCATGGGTATTGAGATGATATGGTCTCGTGGATTGGGTCACTCGGGACGAGCGTTGTTGGGTTTCTCTATGTTTGAAATGGAGCAGTCACGACCCAAAATCCATTAAAGGTCATGACGGCACCGGACACCGCTGTCAGGAAAGCCAAAAATAAATACTTAATTTAGTTCTCATTTTAATATTTCTGAAATCATATTTCCTTCAATTAAATAGTAAATGATGGAATTTATAAAATAAATAATAATATTTTTAACAATTTCAATACAGGACAACCTATAACCACACCAAAGCTCGGTGTCACAAGTGCATGAGTCTCAACTAGGAATGTAAAATAAAATATAACATATGTCCGGAATACAAATTTGGACAGGAGAAATATAAATACTCTGAAGGAGACTCTGATGGATGCGGATCGTAGTATAGAATGCAGCCCACCTAAGTCCCCGCAATAACCGCGCTTTTGTGCCCACAAGGCCACTAGACATATATATACCTGCACAAAAATGTGCAGCAAGTGTAGTATGAGTACATAAATCAACGCATACCCAGTAAGTATCCCGCCTAACCTCGAAGAAGCAGTGACGAGGGGTCGACTTCGACACTTACTATGGGTTATAAATAAAGTATCAATGATATAATTAAGCATGAATTACGTAAAATGGTTGTAAGCCCAATATCATGAAATAAGTAAATAATTCTTTTGTTAATAAGAAATTTCCAAATTTATTTTCGTCATTTAACATTTTTGGACCTCTGGCCAATGAAAGCAATATCAATTATTATCAATTCCAAAGATATATCATGCACAAATCATGCCGAGGGCGTACGACCCCGATCCAACATAAATATTTAAATTGTGCACTGCCGAGGGTCGAACGACGCGAACCATAGATGCGTCTATTTAACATGCCGAGGCGTTCGACCCGATCCACAAAAGAGAAAATACAATTTAAAACAATCAAATGCAAGATTTATTAAGGCAACTATTCAAGAAATACAAATTCTCATTTACGGCCAAGAAGAATAGAGTTTAACCTTTTAAAGTCCCTTTACCAAGTTTCGATATGATTTAAGCAATTTAAATTAACAAATAAGATGCAAGCATCACAACTATAACATGATCTAGGTCCTAGACCACCCGTACATAAGTATATTAGTAGCTACGCACAGACTCTCATCACCCCGTGCGTATGTAGCCCCCACAAATAGAAGCACAAATTGAATTATTTCACCTATGGGGTTAATTCCCACTTACAAGGTTAGAAAGGAGACTTATTTCTCTCCGAAGTTCCATATCCGCCTCCCAAGCCTTTCCAACAACTCCAAATAATGACCATCGCTCCAAAACTAGTCAATAAATTAGCAATTCCATAAATATATACTCTAATACTCATTATCCAATTTACAATAATTTCCAACTCCGTTCGAAAAGTCGATAAAAATGACCCTCAGGCCCACGTGCCCGGATTCCGAAAATTTTTGAAGACAAACTTTACCCATAACCTCACGAACTTAAATATATAATTTATTTTCAATTTCATGTCCAAATTCGTTGTCAAAATCCAAAAATACCAAATTTCTAGGTTTTTCTTCCAAATCCCAAATTTCTACCAATTTTCATGTTTAAATCTATATATAAACTATGTATTTAACCCAAAATGAGAAGAAGTCACTTACCCCATAATAGAGGATGAAGATGGCACTCCAAACCTGCTCCAAAATCGGCTCCCATGGACAAAAATGAAGTAAAATTGAACCCAACTCTCGTTTTAAAGAAAACACTGCCCAACCACGATTTCCGCTTCTGTGGTTCATCAGCCGCTCTTGCGGCTCCGCACCTACGGAAATTTCATCCCAGGTTCGGTTCAAGATCGGTCCAACAGCCCTCTCATCTGCGCCCTATGCAGCGAATCTGCGCCCTATGCAGCGCATCTGCGCTTCCGCTTCCGCGATCCTCAAGAGCATCTACGCGCGCGCGCGCACCTGCACGTTTGTGCCCGCTTCTGCGACCTCAGTCCTTTTGGCCAACTTCGATTCTGCGCTTGCCTTGCCGCTTCTGCGGCGTTGCACCTACGGCCCTTTTTACGCAGGTGCGATTACACCAGAACTCAAGCCCTTCAGCAACACAACAAAACTCCAAGTTGATCCATTGAACATCCGGAATCCACTCGAGGCCCCCCGGGGCCCCAACCAAACATGCTAACAAGTCCTGAAACATCCTACGAACTTAGTCGAGCCTTTAAATCACATCAAACAATGCTTAAACCACGAATCACCCTCTAATTCAAGCTTAACGAACTTTGAAACTTCAACTTCTACCTTCGATGCCGAAACCTATCAAATCACGTCCGATTGACCTCAAATTTTGTACACAAGTCATAATTGACATTACGGACCTACTCCAACTTTCGGAATCGAAATCCAACCCCGATATCAAAAAGTTCACTCCCAGTCAAACTTTTCAAAAACCTTCAAATTTTCATTTTTCGCCTAATGACCCCGAAATGACCTACGGACCTCCAAATCTACATCCGGATGCGCTCCCAATTCCAGAATCACCATACGGAGCTATTCCTAGACTCAGAATCCCAAACGAACATCGATAGCATTGAAATGCACTCCAACCCAAATTTATGAAATCCTTCCAAAATGCCAACTTCCACAATATGCGCTGAAACGTTCCCGGGTCATCCAAAATCCAATCCGGACATACGCCCAAGTCCAAAATCATAATACGAACCTGTTGGAACCTTCAAATCCTTATTCCAAGGTCGTTTACTCAAAAATCACTCTTTAGTCAATTCCTCCAACTTAAAGCTTCTGAAATTTGAATTTTCTTTCCAAATCAACTCTGAACTTCCCGAAATTAAATTCCGACTACGCGTACAAGTCATAATACCTGAAGTGAAGCTGCTCAGGGTCTCAAACCGCTGAACGATACACTAGAGTTCAAAACGATCAGTCGGGTCATTATATTCTCTCCTACTTAAACATACGTTCGTCCTCGAATGTGCTAAGAACTCTTCTAGAGTTGTCCGAAATCATTGTTTAACACCTCGTGCACCTACCCATGCTACCACAATTCAGTTGATTACATTAGCTCGAGCAAATCAGAAGATCCTCCCTTTTATCTAGTCAAATACGCCTTAGAGCCAAATTCCAGCATTTGAAATCCTCTACCAGATCTGTTTCCAACATGCGAACGCCGTATTAATCACTACACGATGCACCAATACATGTTTGCATACCTTCGTGGAATCCACACCATGCACCGCATAATTCACATGACCATAATAACATCCCCTAATAACAGCAGCCGAAATCCCACGAATCTGATGCTCACAACACACCTCATGACTCATATAAGTCCTGTTCCAACTCTTGCAATACTGTCATGACGGAGGAGATGTGTAGGAATTCATAACCAACTGTCGAGTCAACAAATTATTGAGTCTCTTCTCTTGACAAGGACCATTACCTCATTTTGAACCAAATAACAATATTTGCTCTTTAATATGCTTCATACAAATCCGATCGCACAGATCCCAGGTCCAATAATCTCGTCTCACCCAATACAAGTTGTTCCGGCGATAAGCCACCAGCACTATCTAAGATCTCATATAACGCCAGCGATGGGCCAACAAGTCATATCTTGAATATGCTACATAAGGAAGAACGAGCTCTGGAAAAGAACTATCCAGCCCGCGTAATGACTAAAAACGGCCATCAAATACTATAAGCCTTCTCAGAGGCAAGAAATAGAACACACAAAACAAATATAAGAAACTGTGCTCAAAATTTCACTGTTGCGGCGTGCAACCTGATTCACACACAATACCGTTGCGGCGTGCAACCCAATCCAAATAACATACCCGTGGCGGCGTGCCACCCGATCCAACAATATGCCCGTGGCGGCGTGCCACCTGATCCACACATAACAATAAATAGGGAAGTACCCATCAAGCCAAAATGTTTATACCTACGAAATACCCGAATATTAACCACAAGCACGCAGAGTGCATAATACAAATCCTGGGGAGACGGATAGCGCCATACGCTACGAAATTCAAAAACAACTAAGGTGCAATAAATGACCTGCATCTTGAGATCCATCCAGCTCTCACAACACCACAATCTACACGGGATCTCAATGCGAGCGCGAATAATCAAACTACCTCACAACGCACATGGCACACTAGAGATGATACGGAATAGCTGACGACAAAAGTAACATCCAAGGCCCGAATACTCCTTCGTAAACAACGCTGTGCTGAAATGAACCCATCCAAACTGATATAGAGCCCATATTCATATTTATATCCAACCACGGACCTCAAGCCGATCCTGATCGCACCGTACTAGGCTAATAACCTTTTAAGGATCCATAATAACCCTTTTTACCATGACACACAAGAACAGTCGTCAAATCCGGAACAAACATTCACAGTTCACAACCAAATGAATAGAGCGCCTTCCAGGCCTAAACTCTCACATTAGCGATAGTACCATAACCTTCATACTTGGTTTCAATCTTTAATCAATCAAGTGACTACATGCCATACTTATACAATCTTCCCGTGGGATACACTCCCACGACCTTCCACACCGGGTAACAAGTCTGCACATCCATACCACCGGCCACACTAATGATGTAAAGAAAATCAAGAAGCCGCAAATCAATACACCAAGCCTCTTACACATGACACCAATCTCAGGTAACGCTAAAGACAATACCAGCTCACTCTAAACATCTGAATTCTTCCCTGATCATCCAAGCTCGTGACATTCTAGTCAACACCGAACCGCAACCTTGATCCTCAGCTTCCAATTTTTCCATGCCGCTCACTACACCTAATATGCCAATACGTGAGAGTACCAGAATTCCATAATAACCCCTGATCCACTAATAGAATAAATACTTCATCATATAGAAACCTTTTACTTAGCTCATTTCAGAAGAACCAATGCAACATGCAACTAAATTCCCAAACCGCAGAAAATACAACCTCATGTCGTGATTTAAAATGCCATAACTCTTCCGAAAATCCCTTTACACAACAAAGCCATACGAATCGAATACCTCCCAAATCAACCAAGTTGTGGTGGCGCTCAATCCCAAGTCTACAACCACAAACCACATGTATAACTTCACGCTGGAGAAACTGGTCACTGCCATAACTGTGCTGATTCAACCATTACCAACCGAGCCACTTCTTTTACTTTACTCGGGACTTGCCCTAGAAATAATAATAGCTCCATTCAAAATATCATGAACCTAAATACTCACTCATCCTGAGTGACTTTATTTCACGAGACCACGTTGTCTCCAAAACCCACGAACCATCTCATACCCTCCTTATGCGTACATTCGCATCTTCAACTGGTACCCTTATTCTGAAAATCCCTCTATGAATCCGAAGTTATTTTCTCCTATTCCTCCAATGCCACACCGCAGACCGAAGATAACGTAGAACACTCCAAGCCACTTTTCATAATCCACTGCAAAAGCTCAATACTTAACCATACTACTGGCTCAAAATCCTTGGGCATCGCACTTTGAATTTTTGAACCCACTAGAACCATTGTTGAGAGTCACCCACTCTGGCTTGTTCCCAATTATGGTCAAACTCCAAGACCCTGCTAGAACATGAACATCCTCTCAAAGAAGCAATCGGTTGAATTCTTTTCCTTGTACATCACATCCACACGAAGCATAAACTCTAAGTCTTCCCAAAACCTGAACATGAACCGATAAAATATAACACACGTTCCTCAAATCCTTGGCTCAAATCACCACTAATGTTCTCTTTCCTTAGTCGTAGCAACCCACCAATATGCCGATAACCAGAAACCTCACAAGTAGACAACCATGCAATCCAATCGTAAGCAGTGGGGCTCTCCCACTTAAGCTTGAAGCTACCATTACATGACCCTGGAACCTACCAAGATTCCTTCTTCCTTACTGACATGACCTTGCGCAATCGACCAACCAAATTCCTCAAAATCTTCCGGTTAACTATTTCATGAACGCTTTGAATCACTAGCCACTTTTACATATTCGACCTCTTACCTGATAGCCAGTAAAATTCTTCGTAGAAGCTTCATCAACACCACGCAACAGTTAACCTGCTCACCAGAAATAACCCACTTGTGGAAATTCCATGCCGACATCTTCCAACATCACTGCACCGAGTACAATTACTACGAAACCAATAAATCATCCTGAGTCCGTGCTCGTTCACCAGCTGTACAAGTCCGTTCACTCCTCATGGACATAAACTAAAGGTGCGACAATATATTCCAATCCAAAGTCATGTTGTATCCTTATTCATATCATGTAACTCCTTTCCGTCGTATCTAACCCTTCTCTTTATAGCAGCCAATATTCCAAATTAAGTTCTTTGACTTAGTCGCTGTCCACCATGAATCCCAAATCACTCTAAAATTTCTCAAGGCTTGTAGTCATCCTACCACAGAACCCATACACTGCTCTGCCACTCTCCCACTTTGGTCAAACCCTCTCCTTTAAGCAACTACTCGACTTCTGCTTCTCACACTTGGCCTTCTAGAAACTTAACCACGACAAGACACCTCCCACATGTCTTTCCTCATCCTTCGCTTCCCAGTTATTTCCTTAAGTCGAATCCATCTCTGTAGCACTTGAACCAATAGATCACTACCAACTTTAAACCTCCCCGAAGATCATCCTCCTTGAGCCCTCAACACCTGGACCATCGATTAAGTCCTGAACCACCGCACACTACGATCTCTGACAGCCGCTTCCCCGGCATTATTTCACACTACCTTGCCCCGAAGGCAAATTGATGAAGACCATAACACTGGTGAACTTAACACATTCAATCTAGGGCAACGACACCACATCACAGATAAAAATTCCACCATGCTTGAAATACCAAGTATCGTTACTCCGTCAACCCAAACCTGAACAATCATAGTCTGATTGCCTTTCCTTCGCCGGAAATAAAAAACTGGATCTCTGAATCATGCACTGAGTAAATCTCCTTCCAAGTCATTCACTGCTTTGACGCATAGACAAGAATCCTACCATTACACAAATACGATGCGATAGCAACGCACGAATCGTCATAACAATCAATGCCAAATCTCAAAACCTTAGATAATACTAATACCAAGCTGAAATGATAGAACGACCTTCCGCAAGGCGACGACAATAGCCCAATCAAATATGCAGGGAGAAACATCCTGCACCACATCTGTAGTACTATTAAAATTTCTCAATTCCCAATTTATGACAAGCACTTCACATCGCATAAGACTGGATAGGAAGGGAATGAAGGCATAAGCCTCAAAGGAATCAAATCGCACGATGAGCAATTAAGATGGGAAGTGCTCCTAACAGTCTTGTAGCCTCTCGAAGATAAGTACAAAAGTCTATGTACCGATTCGCAAGACTCTACTAGACTTGCTCATGACTCGTGAGACCTAAGTGAACCTAGTTCTCTGATACCATGTTGTTACGACCCAAAATTCATTAAAGGTTGTGATGGCGCCGGACACCGCTGCCAGGCAAGCCAAAAATAAATACTTAATTTGGTTCTCATTTTAATATTTCTGAAATCATATTTCCTTCAATTAAATAGTAAAATATGGAATTTATAAAATAAATAATAATATTTTTAACAATTTTAATACAGCACAACCCATAACCATTCCAAAACTCGGTGTCACAAGTGCATGAGCCTCAACTAGGAATGTAAAATAAAATACAACATCTGTCCGAAATATAAATTTGGACAGGAGAAATATAAATACTCTGAAGGAGACTCTGCTAGCTACAGATCATAGTATAGAATGCAGCCCACCTAAGTCCCCGCAATAACCGCGCCTCTGGGCCCACAAGGCCACTAGACATATATGTACCTGCACAAAATGTGCAGCAAGTGTAGTATGAGTACGTAAATCAACGCGTACCCAGTAAGTATCCCGCCTAACCTCGAAGAAGTAGTGACGAGGGGTCGACTTCGACACTTACTATGGGCTATAAATAAAATATCAATGATATAATTAAGCATGAATTACGTAAAATGGTTGTAAGCCCAATATCATGAAATAAGTAAACAATTCTTTTGTTAATAAGAAATTTCCAAATTTATTTTCGTCATTTAACATTTTTGGACCTCTGACCAATAAAAGAAATATCAATTATTATCAATTCCAAAGACATATCATGCGTAAATCATGCTGAGGTCGTACGGCCCGATCCAATATAAATATTTAAACTGTGCACTGCGGAGGGTCGAACGGCGCGAACCATAGATGCATCTATTTA
>AWOL01S0062514.1:0-27750 GCA_000715115.1 Nicotiana otophora
TAAAGATAATAAGGAAGGTTAGATAAAATGTACATTGGTGCTCGGCAAGTATGGCCCGGGTGCAAGTCATGACCCACCAGTTGGGTCGTGACAGCTCCCTGATGCGATCATAAAGAGAAGAATGAGAAACCAGACAAGCCAAAACTTTTCTCAGCTCAGAGACATCTAATCTGACAAACTGGTTGACAAGACCTGAACATCCAAGGCTAAAGGCCTCTCTGCTACTGGTATATATGATAAACTGCCCAAACTCTCTGCCTTGCGACTCAAGACATCGGCCACAACATTGGCCCTTACGGGATGATAGAGAATGGTTATGTCATAATCCTTGAGCAGCTCCAACCATCTCCGCTGCCGCAAGTTAAGATCCTTCTGTTTAAACAAGTATTGCAGACTCCGATGATCAGTGAAAACCTCACAAGGAACACCATACAAATAATGCCGCCAGATCTTCAAGGCATGAACAATAGTTGCTAACTCAAGGTCGTGGACAGGATAATTCTTCTTATGCACCTTTAGCTGTCTAGATGCATAGGCAATCACCCTACCATCTTGCATCAACACTGCGCCGAGAACAATGCGCGATGCATCACAATACACCGTATAAGACCCTGATCCAGTAGGCAACACTAACACTGGGTTGTAATCAAAAAGGTCTTGAGCTTTTGAAATCTCTCCTCATAATCCTCGGTCCATCTGAACGGAACACCCTTCTGGGTCAATCTGGTCATAGGTGATGCAATAGATGAGAAACCCTCTACAAATCGATGGTAATACCCCGCCAAGCCAAGAAAACTCTGGATCTCCGTAGCTGAGGACCGTCTTGGCCAACTCTCCACTGCTTCAATCTTCTTCGAGTCTACCTTGATCCCCTTACTCGATACTACATGACCCAAAAATACCACTGAGTCTAGCCATAACTCACACTTCAAAAATTTTGCATATAACTTCTTCCCTCTCAAGGTCTGAAGCACAGTACCCAGGTGCTACTCATGATCCTGCCAACTCCGAGAGTACACCAGAATGTCATCAATAAACACAATGACGAAGGAGTCAAGATAGGGCTGAAATACACTGTTCATCAAGTGCATGAATGTTGCTGGGACGTTGGTCATCCCAAAAGACATCACAAGGAACTCGTAATGACCATACCGAGCCTTGAAGGCAGTTTTCGGGATATCTGGCTCCCGAATCTTCAATTGATGATAGCCTGAACACAAGTCAATCTTAGAGAACACTCTGGCACCCTGAATGTGATCAAACATGTCATCAATACGTGGCAATAGATACCTGTTCTTCACTGTAACCTTGTTCAACTAGCGATAATCAATACACATTCGTATAGAAACATCCTTCTTCTTCACAAACAAGACCAGAGCACCCTAAGGCGATACACTAGGCCGAATGAAGCCCTTATCGAGCAACTCTTGCAACTGTTCCTTTAACTCTTTCAACTCTGTTGGGGTCATCCGATAGGGTGGAATAGAAATGGGCTGAGTGCCCGGTAGCAAATAAATGTCAAAGTCAATATCTCTGTCGGGTGGCATGCCCGGAAGGTCCGCTAGAAATACGTCTGCAAAATCCCTCACTATCAGGACTAACTCGACGGTATGAGTATAAACACTAACATCTCTCACATAGGCCCTATACGCATCACACCTCTTCTCAACCATTTGATGAGATTTAAGAAATGAAACAACCCTACTAGGAACATGATCCAAGGTACCTCTCCACTCTAGTCGCAGTAGACCTGGCATAGCCAACATCACCATCTTGGAATGGCAATCAAGGATAGCGTGATAGGGCGACAACCAGTCCATGCCCAAAATAACATTGAAATCTACCATAATAAGAACAATCAAACACAACTGATACACACGGTCAACAATAATGGAATCACCCACAGGTGTAGATACATAAACAGGTGAACTCAGAGAACCACGGGATACACCCAAATATGAAGCAAAATAAGATGACACATAGGAATAAGTGGAGCCTGGATCAAATAAGACTGATGCATCTCTATGACATACCGGAACAGTACCTGTGATAACAGAATATGATGCAACTGCCTCTGTCCTAGCAGGAAGAGCATAATATCTAGCATGGCCTCCCCCTCTAGGGCGACCTCTACCTATCCGGCCTCCACCTCTAGTTGGCTGTGCAGGCGGGGTGGTAGTTGGTGCTGTAATCATAGCCTGGGGACCCGATGAAGCACGCGGTGCCTAAGAAATCTATGGGGGTACACCCTTCCTAAATCTGGGGCAATCCCTCACCAAATGACGGGTGTTGCCACACTCAAAATAAGCTCCCGGAGGACGTGGCTGTTGCGACTGGCTCGGGCCTGATCGACTGGACTACCTACTGGAAGCACCCCGTACAGGAGGCACACTAGACACTGGCAGTGCATAATAAGGATCCTGGGGCCTAGGAGTGGCCGGAACACTGCTGGCAGCTGGAAGTGCTGAATGAATAGGGCGACCCATATAACCTCTGCCCTGACGAGCTGTAGCTGGGGCACGAGTACCACTATAAGTGCCACTCTCGAAACCTCTTGGCCTTTCTCTTCTCTCTATTGCGAATCAGCATGCCCTCTAAGCTCCTAGAAATCCCCACTACCTACTGATACGCAATATCCATCTCCAACTCTCGGGCAATGCTCAATCTGATGCTGGGGTTGAGCCCCCCAATAAACCGACAAACCCGCTCTCGAACGGTAGTAACCAAGGCTGGTGCATGCCTAGCCAAATTATTGAATCGGATCGCATACTCTGACACGGTCATAGCACCCTGGTGCAAATGCTCAAACTCTGTGCGCCAAACATCCCTAAGACTCTGGGGAACATACTCCCTCAAAAACATATCTGAGAACTGAGTCCAAGTGATTGAAGCTGCCTGAGCCGGACTATCCAACTCGTATGCACGCCATCACTGATACGCTGCTCCTCTAAGCTGGAATATAGTGAAAATAACTCCACTAGTCTTCGCAACACCCATAGTACGGAGGATACGGTGACACTCCTTAATAAAACACTAGGTATCCTATGATGCCAGGCCACTAAAAGTAGGTGGGTGTTACTTCTTGTACCTCTCGAGTCTGAGCTGCTCTATCTCAGAAACTGTTGCCCTAACCTCGGGCTGAACTAGGGCTACCGGCTGTATCGGTATGATCTTTGGATCCTGGTCTGCCTGAATATGCTGCTCTGGGGTACCGCGATAGGAGTCTGTACTCCTCCCCCGGCCTGAGCTCTGGCAGGAGCAAGTGGTATCAATCCTACCTGAGCCAAGTACTGAACATGCTCAAGAACTCAGTTAGAGTCTCCTGGAGGGCTGGTGCAGTAACATGCGTCTCGGGTGCTGTCCTCCAACTGGAGCTACTGGTGGCTCCTCTGTAGCAGCTCGTGTGGGTGCTCTGGCTGTACCACGTGGATGGCCTCTACCCTGGCCCCGGCCTCTCACATCTCTAGTAGGGGGCGTGGGCGTCTGGTCATTGACTGTCAGATTACTGAAGAGACGCACCCAACTTACATCATTTCCAAGCTTTGCAAACTTGTCTGGAATAAACGTCATTTTCTTTAGGTGATGGTTGGCTATGTAGTCATTTAGTGGCCTTCATAGAAGCTGTTGACGATACTCACCCCTCTGAAAGTGTTCCAGCAGCCAGACTTGTAGTAATAGATTGCAACCCTCAAAGTGGCCAAATCCACGCTTGCACCGATCTAGAGCACGGTACATCTCAGCTAAGATCATTGGGATGATAGTATAAGTTTGTCCTTCGATACCATCCATTAAGGTCCTGGCGACCATGGCTAAGCGAGTATGAATCCTTCCCCGTTTCATTGGAAAGATCAACAACCCTAGGAAGCAGACAATGAAAACATAAACCCGGCGATGCACATATCCCAAAGAAGTAATGGCTAGTTCATCATGATGAAGACGATATGACTTGCTATGCCCATAACACTCGTAAAGAAACTCAAAAGGGATGTATGATTTCTTCAGACAAAGCAGTTCATCATTCTTCTTAAAACCCAACATTTTCAAAAAACCACGGGGAGTGCGATTCTCTGGTACCAGCAGTCCCGAACTATCCCATGGTAACTTGGCGAAACCCCCTATTTCTTCTAGGAGAGAAGTCATTTTTATATTGCTGAACCGAAAAACTGCTCGTTTCTCATCCCAGAATATGGTAGAGGCCTCGATCAATTCCCTATTTGGTTGAATGTTTAGCAAAGATGGCAGGTCACCAAATACTCTACTCACATGATTCTTGTCAAAAGCCGCAAGGTTTTTCCACCAGTCAAGTAGCAAAGGCGGGATATACTGGACCATACCGAACTTGGGGATTTCGTGCTTCATTTTCTACAAACAAATAAGAGTTAGCTCTTTTCCCCTCCAGATTCGACTACTTATGCAATAATGATGAACATGTTGGCACA
Organism: Nicotiana otophora; assembly: GCA_000715115.1. Classification (NCBI taxonomy): domain Eukaryota; kingdom Viridiplantae; phylum Streptophyta; class Magnoliopsida; order Solanales; family Solanaceae; genus Nicotiana; species Nicotiana otophora. Next base: position 4,440 of record AWOL01S0062514.1, read on the forward strand.
TTTTCTCCAAGTAATGCACATAACATGATAGTGTCCTTTGGGATTATGGAAATCCCGTTGGACTTTGGACAAGGTTTATCTAAGCGGGTTGTTACGTTAATAACGCTTCAAACCGTACTAGGTTTAGCGTGATGCATGTACATTTCAAATTGGAGTGGGGTTTCTAGAGGGGTCTAGACGGGTACTCCCAAGTGAACAACTTGGGAGGGAATTGCGCGGGACCGTCGACTGCACTACTGATTGACTAGTCTATCGCAAATAAGCCTTTCCGATTTAAAAAGGGTGATTTCAGAAAAGCGCGGACACTCATCAAGAGCCGCTATGTTGATAATTGGCACGAGTGGAGTATGACGCGGAGCATATTTTATGTAGAAATAATAACACATTGCCAAGTATTTTCATGATAAAAGTATAAAAAAGCAATAAATAACATAGTAAAGGCGAACATGAGAAGAAACGAAAAGAAAGGAAAGAAAAAAGAGAGAAGTCAGATTAGCTCATGAAAATATGCGAGAACGTAATGAAGCAGGTAGGGAAATAGGGAAGGGAGAATCATAATATAGCAGTCTTTGACAAGATTAAGGAGATGGAGAGAGGGCACACATGTCATAGCGAATAAAGGAGAAGAAAGGAAGGGACGCGCATGTCACAGCAATTTAAATCAGATAAAGGTGAATAAGGGAATGGATGTGCATGTCGTAACAGTTTAAAACAAATAAAGATGAATAGGGAAAGGGATGTGCATGTCATAGCATTTTAAAACAAATAAGGAAAGTAATCCACATAAGTCAAGTTCGTTACGGTAAGAGCCTAAGTATATCCCTAGCAGAGTCATCATGCTGTCGCGCCCCTTTTTCTTGCGAAAGCGGGTTTCGACGTGTGACAACTCTTTTTAAAGGAGGTATTAAAAGAGAAGAGTCGCTACCTAACAATTTTAAGGTGTGTTAGGGCAGCTATTTGCGAATAACTTTTTTTGCCTAGTCTACGCTACCAAAGATCGGATAAGGGCTAAAATTACGTCGAAGAGAAGGTGTTAGGCACTCTTCGAGGTCTATAACTGTGTGCCCCGATCGAACTTGAAACTAAGTGTATTATGTAATTAGGCTAGGTGATCCAATAAATAAAGGGAAATTCAGAAGTCGGAGAGTCTTCTTATAACACAAAAGAATCGGTACAAATCTTAATGACTACAAGGATAAAACTACATTGATCTATGTTAAATGACTAAGTGTAAATAACAAGTACATAAAGAAAGGGGGGCCTAAGTTTTTTAGCCTAAAAGATCACCCCGTGCAACATAAATAATATTTCGTAACTCCCTTAAGGTAGGAGGTTGCTCATATTATTTAGCGGGCACAGACTACTATCTCCTGCTACCCTATTAGTATGTTAAAATTGTGTACCTAAAGGCGCTCTAATTCAATTCTAGGCTGTGCCCTATGCGTGCACTACCCGTCCCATGCCTATGGTCCAGGAGGCTTTGGACCTCTATTAGGGTAGTTCTAGACTTCACTTAGGATGCTCAAAAATAATAAAACTAGCGCACATTCAAAACATATAGGACTACACATAAATGTAAGAAAGGGTTCAAGTTAACCTCCACATATAAACAGCAAATTGCACGCGGGCAGATTCAGCAATAGATGGTTTTCAGGATCAAGACTTAAAGTCCTATAGGCATGGTTTCTAGGTGATTCTGGATTCCAGTATCGTACAAGAAGTGTTGCACTTTAGGCTAGCGGATTTGCAGAGTGAAGGCATTACAAACCTATAGGCATGATCTCTAGCTATCTACGTAATGAGGCAGTGAAACGATCCCAGAATTCATAATTACCAGTGTTGATTGTACAGACATGTTTCTTAGGTAGGTGACAGTGTCCTATAGGCAGGATTTCTAGTAGTTAACAATTGAAATTGATTTTATATACTTATTGCTTATAGGCATGTTGTCTAAGTGTGTCAAGGCAGCGAAGTAACAAAGTAATTGATTAGTTTATTAAGATCTTATAGTCATGATATCTAAAGGAGCAGCGTACCAAGAGCAATAGAAGTAGTTGATTGATTGATTAATTGAAACCCTATAGACATGGTATCTAGATGGACATTAGCAAAGCATGTGTTATTGTATCCTATAGGCATGCTATCTAAAAGCGTTTAGTAGTACACCTGGGAACAAGTGTGGCAATTACTTGAGCCAACATGTTTTGATAAGTTAAGTGAAGTGTGTGTGTGATTCCTATAGGCATAGTTTTCTATGTGTGCACATAAATAAAGCATATCGAAGCAAAGTAACAAGCAAAGCAAGTAGGTCCTATAGACATATTTTCTACCCGTTTATGCAAGAATTAGGATACCCCCCAACCCCTTTTTCACTAATCTCCCCATCATCTGTTTACAAATTATTACAAGACCAGAATGAAATAATACATACTTAAAGATGACAAACTATAGACTGAAACAAGTACAAGCCCGCTAAGACAATCACAAGCCCAATACAAAGTAACCCAGGGATATCCCAGGCCTTCAACAGCCTTACTCCCGGACAAAGCAGCAGGCCCAAACCATAGGCTCGCAAGAAAACAACTAGAATGCCCCTGAATCCTATGACCAAGTCCAACAATACATATGTTCCCCTCTCATGCACAACAAATAATTTATTTACCCAAATGGATGCCAAATTTGACCAAATGAGTAACAAACGACTCATAGAATTAATTGAACAACTTAAACACTCAGTTCTTAAAAATGTAACTAGCACCAGCTCTAGCCAAGGTATATAAACAAGATCATGCTAAATTGGAAGGAATACAAGACATATATAAGGCAAGTTTATGCTTCTCATTCCAGAACAGAGATTAAGAGCAACAAGACTAACCATCGTCGGATAGTAGACTATTTCAAACAAAGTTTCAAGAAAAGCATGGTCCAGAATTATCCTAAAAGCCAGGGGTTTGAACATGAGAATCTAGTAGTGTTATAGACAAGAGCAAGTGAAGTACAGTATTAACATGGAGGCTTTGATATGAGAACATAACGAGAATGTGACAGCATAAAAATATGCTAGTGGGCATAGTTTAGACATATCACTTAATTGAATCATGAGGCTTAACATACTGAGCATAGATCATAGCACAAAGACCCTAAAAGATCATGTTAGGTAAAAGACTAAAATCATACATCAATTTTAGGCTAACAAGGGAAACAAACACCATGATTCATGCTAGTTGACTATACATAAGAGAAGAAGCTAAACGTTAAAATCTACCCTAGAGGATTTAGGCAGTGCTAAAGGATACAGGATTAACGAGTCGAGGAATACAATCACCAGAATTGCAAATAGCATAAAAACATGTTCAGTTGGACATTAAGACAGTATTGTAACATGGGATTCGTATGGTCACGGTCAGTTTGTAAAGAAACAATTGATTAAACATAAAAGATTCAGCATAAAGGAATTCATTCAAGCAAGGAGATGATCCCCTAAGAGTTTCAGTATGAGAACCCAAGGCAAGGTATGAGAAGGAACTCATAACAAAAAATAGGTGATCCGAATAGTCAGAATTATTAAAGTTGCACACATATAATAGGCATGCATCGAAGCTTAAAGTTCAAACAGGTTCAGATGCTAGCAAAACACAGAGGCACAAAATTAATTCCAAAGGAAAACAAGAATACCAACAGAGGCGAAAAATAGCATATTGATTCACAAAGGCCTAAATGAAATGAGCATACAAAGCATGAACACAAGCGAAAATAAAATTGCGAGAGTCTCAGTACTTATCAGTTTGCAGAACTAAAGAGCAAATAAGGTAGAAAACTAAATGCCAGCAGCAGCTTGCTTATCAGTAGCAAAGAGAGAACGGCAGAAACCCTAAAATTCTCCGTGCGTCAAAGTTCCCAAGGGTCTCAGATGAACCTCGGGCAGTGCTCACACTAAAAGAGGTTAAGCAATCGAATTCCGGTGGAATTGGCTTTCAGCCGGTCAAGAACAATAGATTTATAATAGTATCGAGTGAGTGAGAGTAAGAGAGAATAGTCCTTCCAGTTCGTTAAAGGGGATTAGGGAGGGAAGTAGTGAAAATCGAACAAGCAAATTTAGAAAATAATTAATCAATCACAAAATAAGGAAAGAATATCACATGCAATCAGTAATAGAACTGGTAAAGGGAAAATCAAATTTTCAAACCCTTGTTGAGTCCAATGGCCATGAATCTGGTCGGAAATGCGAGAATCGTTCATTGTGGAGTATATCTAGATGAAATATCACCAGATCTTCACAAAATCGGAGTCAATCAGGCTTGCTCTTGAAAGGAGTTCTTGCCAAAAATAGAGCAAGAAGTAAGTAACACCACATATCGTATACAATAGCAAAGTATCACAAAATAGATTAGTAAATCATAGATTGATTCCATTTTTAGGTTGGAATCGGAGAGAAAATCAGGAGGCGGCCGCTAGGGGTTCTCAAAAGAGGAAAGGGGTTGAGAGGTTTTGAGGGCGGCTGATAGGGGAAAATGGGATTAAGGTTTGGGACATGGGGATATAAGGAAATGTGGGAAATTATTATGGGGTCATTAATCATTTGAGATCAATGGCCAGGATCAAAAAGGAAAGTGGGGCGGGTTAGGAGATGGGTATAGGATAGTGGGCTGCTGGTGCTGGGTTAAAGGGTATTGGGCCAAGTTTTTGGTCCGAAAATTGACTCTATATTGGGCTAATAATTAAATACACAAAAATTGTTAAAAACAATAATTTGTAAAAATAATTAATAGATAATAAAATATTAATTATACAATAAAATTATTGAAAATATTAACTTAACATTTATAAAAAATATAAAAATGCTATTATAGCATGAATGATGTAATAAATGTAATTATGCATGGAATATAGGCTATTATTGCAAAATTATGTAAATTTCTCAAAAAATGCAAAGATAATTATATGAAATGAAGTAAAATATTATAAAATATTTATGTAGATGTAAATAATAAATTTAGATAATTAAGTCATCACAAAATAATTTGAAAGGGTAGTTAATAAATATTCAAGTAATTTAAATGGAAGAAAATCAATCCTAAAGCTTTAAAAATTATGAAAATTATAGAAAATACTTGTATAGCTCTTGTAAATTAAGTAATGATGCAAAACTGATATTTTGAAAGTATATATACTATTTAAAAAAATTTGAGGGTAAAATTGGGTATCAACATGCATTAATTGAACTCAACTTGTTAGTTTAATTAGTTGTATTAATAAGTAAATTTTGGTTAAAGATTATGTTAGACCGAGCTTCATTACTTAGAAATTTGGCAGAATGATTAATTATTAATGGAAAATTCATATTCCTTTATGGGCTTATCTTGGGTTGTAAACACGAAATTCGTAGTCCGAAGAGTTTTTCTATTCCCGTGGAGCGGGCCGAACGCCTCGGTATTATTTATATATAATGTGATGCATCCATGAATATGTACATGATTGTTATGGATCGGTTCGTACGACCTCGGCATAACTCGTGCGTGTTGTCGTTAGGAGTCCGATTATACTCGATATATCCTTCATGACTCAAAAATTATAATTACTTGGTGTCCCTTACTTGTTGAGATTAGAATATGATATTTGGGAACTTTTAACTTGTTATTTTGTTAAAGAATCACTTATTTATTGCTTCTTATTTTATTATTTCCATTGTATTTTATGCCTATTTATAATTCTTGCACTTTATGTACATTGACCATTAGTAAGTATCGATGTCGACCACTCATCACTACTTCTTTGAGATTAGACTAGATAGTTACTGGGTACACGTCGTTTACGTACTTATGCTACACTTCTGCAAAAATTGTGCAGGTTGTGAGGCAGGTACATCTGGTTTGTCCAGGCGTGCATCCGCATTACCTGAAGGCCTAGTGGTGAGCCGCTTCCCATGCTCTGTTCTACAGCACTCGGAGCCTCCTCTTGTTGTATTTATTATTTCTGTTTATTTTATTTCAGACAGTAGTTATAGGGAGTTTTATATATTTTACTAGATGCTCGTGCACTTGTTACACCGGGTTTTGAAAAATTCTAGTAGATATTCATGATTTTTTATTATTAAATTCACTACTTTACTCTTATGTTTAGTTTATGATTTCCATTACTACGAACACATACTATTTGTTTCGTTATTAAATAAAAATCAATGACTTTAAAAATATTAAAATGAGCAATTAAATGGATAGTTCATCGTTGGCTTGCCTAACAACGATATTGGGCGCCATCATGGCCTATAGTGGGAATTGGGTCGTGTTATACATTATCTGCAAATAACATACACCATGGAACCTCCAGTTGAATGTGTCGCGTCAATGCGTCCATCGCTATAAAAAATAAAAACGGACTAAGCGTTGATCCCTGATGCAACTCCATCTCAACTGGAAAATATCTTGAGTCTCCTCTAGTTGTTCTTACCCGTGTCTTAGATCCATCATACATGTCCATAATTACCCAAATGTATGCTACATGCACACCTTTAGACCATAAACACCTCCATAGTACTTATCTCGGGACTTTGTAGCATGTTTTCTCTAGGTCAATAAACACAATATGCAAGTCCTTTTTCGTTGTCCTATACTGCTCTACCAATATTCTCACTGGATGAATGCTTTCCGTAGTTGAATGACCCGACATGAAACCGAATTGATTTTAAAAATATAGACATTTCTCCGCACCTTCCCTTTTACCATCCTCTACCAAACTTTCATTGTATGGCTCAGCAGCTTGATACCCTTATAGTTGTTGTAATTTTAGGTATCACCTTTGTCCTAAAAATAACGTTAAACAACCTAGAAAGTCATTCCAAGCCTGCCTTGACCGCACTCTTCTAGAATTCTACATGAATTTTGTCTGGCCCGGTCACTCTACCCCTGCTCATCTTGTATATAGCCCCCTCGACTTCCCCTACTTGTATGCACCTGCATTATCCAAAATCTCGATAACTCCCAGAGTGCTCCAAACCACCTAGCATAATATTCTTATCTTCCCCTTCATTCAAGAGTTTATGAAAGTATGATTGCCATCTCCGCCTAATTCGTGCCTCTTCCATCAAAACTTTACCCTCTTCTTCTTTTATACACCTCACATGATCTAGGTCACTGACTTTTCTTTTTCTCACTTTGGCCAGCTTGTACAGCTTCTTATCCCCGCCTTTCTCTCCAAGCTCTTAATACAGATGTTCGAACGTTGCGGGCTTAGCCGTAATAAATGCTAACTTCGCATCCTTCTTCGCCTCCTTATACCAATCCATGTTGGCTCTCTTCTCACCTTATCTATGCTTTCTACTAGCTTTACATATGCCGCTTTCTTGACTTTCACTTTTTCTTGAACCTTTTCATTCTACCACTAGTCCACTCTGCGGCCACCAGAGAAACCCTTCGAGACTCCCAACACCTCTCTCGCAGCTTCTCTAATACAGTTTGTTGTCATAGTCTACATGCAACTCGCATCCCCACTACTCCTTCAAGCCTCCATAGCCAATAACTTCTCCCCAACTCCTGAGCTTTGTCCTTAGTCAAGGCACCCCACCTGATCCTAGGTAGACCACACTACCTTCTTTTTCTTTGTTCGCATGATCGCCAAATCCATAACCAATAGCCCGTGTTGCATCATGAGATTCTCACTCGGGATGACCTTGCAATCCATGCATAAACCTCTATCACAGCTTCTAAGTAGAAGGTAATCAATTTGGGTTTTGGTCACTGTACTCTGGAAGGTGACCAGGTGCTCCTCCTTTTTTGGAAAACATGAGTTAGCAATCACCAAATTAAAGGCTTTAGCACACTCCAACAGCAAAGTTCCTCCTCCATTTCTGTCTCCAAAATCAAAGTCGCCATGCACATCGTCATAAGCCCCCTGACGACGTCCCAATGTGGCCACTAAAATCTCCTTCTATGAGGGTAAATTAATTGAATCCTAATTCATTTACATTAATGATAAATAGGTAAATGAATTGTTATAAAAAATATATATATAAGGGATATAAGTGTGATATCATAAACCACGAGGGATGTTATTATGATTAAGTAAAACCTGAAGGGAGGTCTCTGAAATTATCCATTCTTTATATTGTCTATTTATTATCCTTATATCTCTCTATGATTCTCAAGTATTGGTGGTTTTATGATTTGGAACTTGAATATTAGAAAAATCACACCCACTCAATGTTTAATATTCGAACACTCGGAGTTGGGACGGAAACAAATATAATCTTTTCGCCCAAGCATAGGCATATGTTTTTCACTTGAAGATTTTCTTGCGTTCTATGTAAAAAAAAAATACATTTATCTGAAACTTAATTACATGAACAGTTTTATATGTCATATATAAGTATACGCCTACTGAATAGTTGATATTTTCACAAATTTTCTTCAATATAAACCAAACCCTTGTTGGAGGCGATTTTCCAATAATAGATTTGTAGATGCATATACTTATATGTTGTTAAAATGGTATAGCTATCTATCATCATAAGGTATCTGCTTTGATCACCATTCACCCGTCTAAAGCCTAGCTAATTTTTTGGAGATCTTTACGCAAATAGCCGATTGTATTCACAGTTTTTTTTCTTCTAGCTATATACATATGTTATATAATAATTATATACGATTATACACATATAATACATAAATTATGTATATATTATCCTTTCACCTGCTATTTTTAGTTTAAGCGGTTGAGTGGGCGATTATTTAGGCTAATTCTTCAAAAATAAAATCAAACTTTGCTTCAAGAGCGCTTCTTCAGGTCAATTGATATTCGCTAGTTTTTGAAATCTGTTGTAACATTAAAACTTGTTTGTGTGATCACATCCCATATAAAGTTGTAAGTGAATAATATTTTCTACATTTGATTGAAGGATCTTAGAATTGCGACATCAGTTTATGTTTTTTAAAATTTTATTTTTGGTGCCATATAATATGATGATTTCATTATACATGCACAGATTTTTTATGTCTTTCTGGCTTTCTGCACAACTATTACAGGAAATGATTGATAGTATTAGCATAACTAGTGCTTGCTTAAACATTCATTTAGCTCTAAAAGTTCGAGACTTTCGACACATATAGGTCTAAAGTTGGACACTGTCAAATCAACTTCAGACCTAAATTTTTGAAGTTTGATTGTACACGCCATATGTCAATTTCGTATATTTGGGTCAGGATTAGGCTTGATAGTACCCAAATTCAGACTTGTATATTTGAAGTCTGGAACTTCAGACCCACGATTTTCAACTTCTCAACTATTTGTGCACTTGCCCTAGTCTTTTCATTATTTCAGTTATATTTTAAACTCTAAAGGGTAGCAACTAGCAACCTTCAAACCGTTTAGGCTACTGTTGTTGTCGTATCGGCTCAAAAGTTAGGCTCTGTCAAAGTAATTTTAAACTAAAAGGTCTGGATTTTGATATTTCACCCGTAATTTCAATTTTAGACCCAATTGTTTGAATTTGATATTAAGGGTGTGTTTGTACGAAGAAAAATGCTTTTCTTGAAAAATATTTTCCTGGAAAATGAATTGTGTTATCACTTATTTTCTCATGTTTGATTGGTGAGTGGAAAACCTTTTCTTTCTTTTTTTTCTTTTTTTTTAAAACCCCCTCCCTAATTAAGATGATCTATAGTGTTTTCACACTTCCCCTACAGTGTGACTCGAACCGAGGACCTGTCGATCGTGTGTGGAGGTGCTTTTACCAACTGAGCAAGCCTCACTTGTCAGTGGAAAATCTTTTTCGGAAAATATTTTTTAGTATTTGGTCAGAGAGTAGAAAATCTTTTCTTAGGAAAATAATTTTCTATGCTACTCTCCTCACCCCCACCCTCCCCCCAATTCTCATGTTTTATGTGCTCTCCTCCCTCCTCCCCCAAATTTGAGCTCCATAACTGAAAAGAAAATACTTTTTCTTGTTGAAACAAAATGAAAGTACTCTTTCTACAACATAAAAAGAAAGTATTCATTTTGTTGAAATGAAAGAAAATACTTTTTCTATATCATGAAAAAGAAATATTCATTTTGTTAAAATAAAAAAAAAAGTAATGTGTCTACAACATGAGAAGAAATTACTCTAAACAATATTTCTATAATATAACGTCTTGCAACATATAAGATTCAGGCTAACAACGATAAGTGTCTCGTACACAGATAAAAGAGAAGAAATATGAGTAACTCCATAATAACCATTCTCAATATAGGAGTACTCAAGAAGCAAGTAGACATGAGAAAAAACATCGCTGAAGTATCACAGACCATATAAGACAAGCAACAAAATATTTTCTTATAACAATTGCTTCCTATTCTAGCTTTGTTCTTCCAACTCCATTTGTGTATTTTAGTGTTGTCGCTTGAATCTTTCCAGCCAAACCTTGCGGAGATTCTGATTTTTTGCCATGAATGCCTTAGCTAACATATCACTATCAAAAGCTCACCTAAGAACTCCTCTTCATAACCTTCTGTTGCCATAATTATTTCATACAATCTTGTCACATCTAATCGACTATCAGCTATCTTACTAATTGTCGCTGCCACTTCTCCCAACTTTGTTGATATCACCGACCACATCTTGCACATCGGAAGAACGATTTCGTTTATGACTTGCTTTGACTTGAGAAGTTTCACTTACTACGTCTTGCACATCTTTTTCCTTTGATGGCCCTTTAATGTCATTATCATTACCTTTATCCGAACTACAATCCAAGCCTATATCATCAAACGACTTAGCACAATCACCCCTAGCTCGATCATTCCCACACACGAGAGACATTTCTTCAAACATTTCAATCTTTTTGTTAATAAACTTCTCATGAGTAGGATGAGCCTACAATACAACGACAAAGCAAAAAGTATAAGAAACGGGACAAGCAAGACAGTAACAGACAACCATCAATATAGCAGCTAATCCAACTAAACAGATAGTAAATGGGACAAGCAAGGTAAATGGACTACTTCACATGGTAGAAAAAATGTACAAAACCAGAATGACAGACACCATAAATTTAGAACCCCAAAACTGTTAGCTTTAAATATAAACATTAATAGTTGTGCTTTCCAACAAGAGAAATCATTCTTGATACCACTTCGCAAAGGGACATCACAATCAACTTGGTACGTGATCACAATCAACTCAAACTCTTCTCACTACTATCTACTGTTAATACCATAATATCTCAACAACAAATGCAGTTCTAGAAAAGCTATGAAAAAGTAAACACCTTGACTTTTTTAATGATGGAGTAATTTGTCTAGGGCCAACCCTAAGGATCAACCCTTACGACCAACCACAACTATCGTAACTCAATCTTTGCCACTTGAATGCCTTATTAATATGAGCAAAAAAGTGTTTATATATAAAATTCTTACAAGCAATGAAGTTCCTGTACAAAGACCGTGTATTTATTGCCCAATGAAACATAAGGAAACAAATAATCTACAGGAAAGACTAGCTCCAAACTTCAATCCATCAAATTTATAATGTAAATTTTAACGCAACAATTTTGCGGCCACGATATCTATTTTGGTGTTTGATATGAACAGATGCAAGCACATATGTGCCATCTATTGCTCCTACACAATCCTATATGTACAACTAAAGTTAATAATATATACTGATGTTCAAAATTAATTATAAACTTAATATTTAATATGTTACTCACAACAAATCAAGGGTAATAACGATGGTTGTTCCTTATCTCCAACTGGATAGTATCATTTGGTGATTTCACAAGGGTTGGATAGAGCTTCAAAATTGCTTGAAGCACAGTATGGAAGTATCGATGAATAGATTCAATCAACCTATAAAAATGCGACCCTATCTTGCGAAACCGTTCATTAAAACCAATAATTTCTAAGAAAATTAGTACTTGTTCTTGCATGAACATATTTGTGGTTGATCTCAAGAAATCATTTCTTCTAAGAGCATTACACAATTCAAAATATACGGGCTGGCTCATTCTTATCTGACCTACACAATGAACATTACTTCCATTCAAAATACTATTCATGTAAAATTCCTTCTCTTGGTCCTTATTGGTATAAGGTGCTCTAGGAATGTTACTTTGATTTTCGTAGGATAAAATAATTGCAGCCCCGGCAGCTAAGACAAATGTGGCTATCGCTACAACTATTGCATCATCTTTATCGTTCTCAATCGAATCTGTCACGACCCGAAATTCCCACCTTCGGACCGTGATGGCGCCTAACATTTCACTTGCTAAGCAAGCCAACGTTAGAATAATATTAACTAATTTTAAATAATCTTTAAATTATTAATAATCGAAGAAACAAATGCGGAAGCAAAGTTTGAAATATAGTGAATAATCCATAAAAACAACGATGTATAAATACCATCCCAGAATTGGTGTCATAAGTGCACGAGCTTCTAGAATAAATACAAATAAAAGTCTGAATAAAATAAAGTTATTTGAAAACAAACACACAGCTAAAGTAAAGTAGACGGGGACTTTAGAACTGCGGACGTCATGCAGTTATACCTCAAGTCTCCTCTGGTAGCTGAAATCCGAGCAAGTCTATGGTTCTCCGCTGGGATCAACACCAAAATCTGCACAAGAAGTGCAGAGTGTAGTATCAGTACAACCGGCCCCATGTACTGGTAAGTGCTGAGCCTAACCTCGACGAAGTAGTGACGAGGCTAAGGCCGGTCACTTACATTACCTGTACGCAATATTAGTAACAACAACAATAGTAAAAATAAATCGGGTAACTCGTTTATAATAATTGAAGCCAACTCAACAGTCATAATCAATTATCATTTCTATCAATTCTGTTGCAGCGTGCAACCCGCTCTCACAATATATTCACGTTCAATTATGTTGCAGCGTGCAACCCGCTCTCACAATATATTCACGTTCAATTCTATTGCGGCATACAACCCGCTCTCACAATATATTCACATTCAATTCTGTTGCGGCGTGTAACCCGCTCTCATAATATATTCATATTCAATTTTATTGCGACCCGATCCCCCAATATATATATATATATATATATATATATATATTGTATGTCGACTTTTAAATAAGTCTGTTGTGGCGTGCAAACCGCTCCTCCAATATGGACTTTTAATAAGTCTGTTGCGGCGTGCAACCCGAACCTCCAATATGAACTTTTAATAAGTCTGTTGCGACGTGCAATCTGATCCCCCAATATTGACTTTTAATAAGTCTATTGCGGCGTGCAATCTGTTCCCCCAATATTGACTTTTAATAAGTCTATTGCGGCGTGCAATCCGATCCCCCAATATTGACTTTTAATAAGTCTATTGCGGCGTGCAATCCGATCCCCCAATATTGACTTTTAATAAGTCTATTGCGGAGTGCAACCCGATCCTCCAATATATCAATTTCAATCAATTCTTATAGAAGAAATTTTTTCAATAAATGCAATAATTAATATAAAATTATAAGACAACAAGCATACAATAATTATGATTTAATTATGAAACAAACAATGACAAATAGCAAATTATTATGGAAATCGGGGAGAAAATAGGCAGTTTAATATTTAATATGCTAAATGTCAAATAACAATTAAAAACACATAATTCAAATAGCATGTAACAATTAATGCAAGAATTCAAGAATATATATTTGACAAAGAATAGGAGAGAAACAATTATTATAATAATTAATTTATGATTTATCAAGTAAGCAGGCAAACAATTAATTTCACGACGTATAGACACTCGTTACCTCGCCTATACGTCGTTCACATGCTTTTCACATAACAAATAATTTAAGGTTTCTATTCCCTCAAGTCAAGGTTAACCACGACACTTACCTCGCTTTGCAAATTCCAATCAATTACTCAACCAAAGCTTTTCCTTTTAAATATGTCTCCGAAAGCTTCAAATATATTCACAAACAATTCAATATACTCAGTACGAATCATAGGAATTAATTCCATATGAATTTACTAATTTTTCGGATAAAAATCCGAAATTCATTAAAATATTCGGCAGTGGGACCCACATCTCAAATCCCGAAAAAAATTATGAAATACAAACACCCATTCCGAGACTAGTCCAATCATATAAACATTATCCAATTCCGATATCAAATGGACCTTCAAATCTAAATTTTGTTTCGTTTTTGGAAAGTTTTTACAAAATTCCAATTGTTTCCGTCTAAATCCGAAATAAATGATGAATATAGACTTAGATTTATGAAATACAATCACTATATGATAAAGAACACTTACCCAGCTCTAAATTGTGAAAAACTCCTTAGAAATCGCCCCTAAGCCGAGTTATAATTGAGGGTTTTGTGAAAAATGGGAAAAATCCCGTTTTGGTTCTGTTTTAAGTCACAGGCGTCAGGCCTTCTTCGCGTTTGTGAAGGGCCTGTCACGTTCGCGGTGAATAGTAGCCTGTGGCTTTCGCGTTCGAGAGGAACGCGAAGGCTTTTTCTCCCTGGCCTTCGCATTCGCGTAGAAGGATAACTAACCCCTCCCCCAGGCCTTTAAAGCTTCGCGTTCGCGTTGAACTGGTCGCGTTCGCGAAGGGTAAAGTCCCCATAGCTTCGTGTTCGCGACCCAATCTTCACGTTCGCAAAGAAGGAAAATTCAGCCAACCCATTTTGCTCTTCGCATTTGTGAGAGTACATTCGTGAACGCGAAGAAGGAAATACCAGAAGCCTGAAGTTGCAGAAAAACCAGATTTTCTAAGTTCAAAATCATCCTATATCCTATCCAAAACTCACCCGAGCCCTCGGGGCTCCAAATCAAACATGCACACAAGTTTTAAAATATTATACGAACTTGCTCGCGCGATCAAATCACCAAAATATCACCTAGAATTACAAATCGGACACCAATTCAAAGGAAATTTTCAAGAAAACTTTAAATCTTATATTTTTACAACCGGACGTCCGAATCACGTCAAATCAACTCCAATTCTCACCAAATTTGGCAGACAAGTCATAAATATTATAGTGGACCTATACCGGGCTCCAGAACCAAAATACGGACCCGAGGTCAATAAATCCAACTTCAATAATTTCTTAAAAATCATTAAACTTTCAAGCTTTTAATTTTTCATCAAAATTCCATATCTCGGGCTAGGGACCTCGAAATTCGATTCCGGGCATACGCCCAAGTCCCAAATTATGATACGGACCTACCGAAATTGTTAAAATACTGATCCGAGTCCGTCTGCTCAAAATATTGACCAAAGTCAACTCAGTTGAGTTTTAAAGCTCTATTTCACATCTTAATCCATTTTTCACATAAAACATATCCGAAAAATTATACGGACTGCGCACGTAAGTCGAGGAATTATACATGGTGCTTTTTCGAGGTCTTAGAACACAGAATTACTTATTATATTTAAAGATGTCATTTTGGGTCATCACATTCTCCACCTCTAAAACAAACGTTCGTCCTCGAACGGAGTTAGAAAAAATACCTGAGCGGGAGAAAAGGTGTGGATATTTACTCCTCATGTCCGACTCGGACTCCCAGGTAGATTCCTCTACCGTCTGACCTCTCCATTGCACCCGAACTGAAGGATAATTCTTAGACCTCAACTGTCGGACCTGCCGGGCTAGAACAGCCACCGGCTCCTCCTCGTAAGTCAAATCTTTGTCCATTTGGACTGAATTGAAATCTAACATATGGGACGGATCACCATGATATTTCCGGAGCATAGACACATGGAACACCGGATGAACCGCTGATAAACTAGGTGGTAACGCAAGCCTGTAGGCTACTTCACCCACCCTTTCAAGAATTTCAAAGGGTACGATATACCTAGGGCTCAACTTGCCCTTCTTTTCGAACCTCATTGCACCTTTCATAGGTGAAACCCGGGGCAATATTATTTCTCCAATTATGAATGAAATATCACAAACTTCACGGTCGGCATANTCGAACCTCATTGCACCTTTCATAGGTGAAATCCGGAGCAATGTTCTTTCTCCAGCCATGAATGCAATATCACTAACTTTACGGTCGACATAACTCTTTTGCCTAGACTGAGTTGTGCGAAGTCGATCCTGAATAATCTTGACCTTATCCAAGGCATCTTATATCAAATCGGTACCCAATAACCGAGCCTCCCCCGGCTCAAACCAACCAACTGGCGATCGGCATCGCCTTCTATATAATGACTCGTAAGGAGCCATCTGAATGCTCGACTGGTAGCTGTTATTGTAGGCAATCTCCGCTAACGGTAAGAACTGATCCCAAGAACCTCCAAAGACAATAACACAATCGTGGAGCATATCCTCCAAGATCTGAATAGTACGCTCGGACTGTCCGTCCGTCTGAGGATGGAATGTTGTGCTCAACGTAACCCGCATACCTAACTCACGTTGTACTGCCCTCCAAAAGTGCGAGGTAAACTGCGTACCTCGATCAGAAATGATAGACACGGGCACACCTTGAAGGCGGACAATCTCACGAATGTAAGTTTCAGCTAACCTCACTAAAGAATAGGTAACTGCCACTGGAATGAAATGTGCTGACTTGGTCAACCTGTCCACCATGACCCAAACTGCGTCAAATTTTCTCTAAGTCCGTGGGAGCCCAACAACAAAATCCATAGTGATATGCTCCCACTTCCGCTCAGGAATTTCTAACTTCTGAAGCAAACCACCAGGTCTCTGATGCTCGTACTTAACTTGTTGACAATTCAGACACCGAGCTACATATGCAACTATATCCTTTTTCATTCACCTCCACCAATAATGTTGCCGCAAATCTTGATACATTTTGGCGGTACCTGGATGAATAGAATACCTGAAACTGTGTATTTCTTCAAGAATTAATTCACGAAGCCCATCCACATTAGGCATACAAATACGCCCTGCATTCGCAGAACCCTATCTTCCCCCACAGTAACTTGTTTGGCATCATTGTGCCGCACCGTGTCCTTAAGGACAAGTAAATGAGGATCATCATACTACTTCTCTCTGACGCGCTCATATAAAGAAGACCGAGCGACTATGCAAGCCAGAAACCGATTGGGTTCTGAAATATCTAACCTCACGAACCGATTAGCCAAAGTCTGAACATCTGCAGCTAATGGCCTCTCACCAACTGGAATATACGCAAGACTGCCCATACTCACAGCCTTTCTACTCAAAGCATCGGCCACCACATTGGCCTTTCCGGGGTGATACAAAATGGTGATATCATAGTCTTTCAACAACTCCAACCATCTTCTCTGCCTCAAATTAAGATCCTTTTGTTTGAACAGATAATGAAGGTTACGATGATCAGTAAATACCTCACACGAGACACCGTAGAGGTAATGCCTCCAAAACTTCAGCGCATGAACAATAGCTGCCAATTCTAAGTCATGAACAGGATAATTCTTCTCGTGAACTTTCAATTGCCGTGATGCATATGCAATTACCTTGCCATCTTGCATTAATACTGTACCAAGCCCAATGTGATAGGCGTCACAATATACTGTATACGATCCTGAACCTGTGGGTAATACCCACATTAGCATTGTAGGCAAAGCGGTCTTGAGCTTCTGAAATCTCAACTCACACTCGTCTGACCATCTAAATGGGGTACACTTCTGGGTCAATCTGGTCTTAATAGTTGTTCATAATCAATTACAGAATTGTCAATTAACTTCATGTTAACAAAAATCTCGTTTCACACCTTCACAATACTGATAACGAGATGCGAGGCATGAAGACCTCATAATTATTTACCCGAATTAACGAGTTACCTTTAACGCCACCTGGGCGGGCACCTACCTCGTAGGTTAGAACTCAATATTACAACATGAATTTGGCAAGTATGCACAGAGAATTTCATACAAATATCTTTAAATAAGCCTAGCAGGCATGACTCCCTATTAGTACTATCGTACAAATTTAATTTCACAAGGGAGAATTTAAACACAAGAATTTTTTTTATCACAAGGATCTCGTCCTTATATAACTTCCACCGCAGCTCATAGTCCGGTTTAAACATATCAATTTATTTTAAAATACGAGGACCTCGGCCTCAGTTCTGAATCAAAAGTAATATGCACATCTTGCCAATCGAAACTTTCCATTTTCTCCTTTTAAATAATTTTCCTTAAACAAAATCACAACACATAATGAACCCCACACCTATAGGGCATATAATTCACAATTTGTAATTAATTATCCGAAAATACATCAAAACATACCGAAATAAGTACCAGAAAGGCACCTTTAGTCTCACAGATCTTATTAGAGTCCATCATGGAATGATAGGTGTAGTTATCTCCATAAAACCTCCCAACAGAAATAAACACATAAGTAGATTATAGAATTACGAAGCTCATTCATAAGTGGAGCACAATAGGAGGACTCGTCTTGATACTCAGAACCGAATCAAGTTAAGAAAATTATTCCTTTATTTTAAATCGAAGTCGTACCTATAACGACACCATCTGATGTAACGACCCCCACCATACCATAAAACAAATATAACAACAGCTGGGTCTCCACCTCTAGGACGTCTTCTACCTGCCTGTCCTCCACCCTTAACTGATCGTGTGGGTGGTGTAGTAACTGCAATGGGGCACGTAGCCTGAGTGCTTTGATGAAATATGACTCCCAAGTTTGGGATAATTTTCTCATGATGTACCTAGTATCGCCGTATTCATAACAACCTTTTTGTGGGTTTGGCTGCTCATATTGAGCCTGTGCCAGATAACTGGAATAACCATTGTAGGAAACTCATATCGGTGGTGCATTAAAAGAACTTACTAGAGCACCCCGAGTAATCCGATGTGCGGACTGGGCTGGCCGACTGCCCAAGCCCCACCAAAATGATTTATACTTGCAGAGTAGAATCCACTAAATCCCCCAGAACCTCGAGACGTCTTGTTCTCCTTAGTTTCCTTCTTCCTCACCCGAACATGTTCTAGTGTCTTGGAAATTTCTACTACTAGTGGAAATGAAGTATTAGCCTGTAGCTCCCGAGTCATACAAAAGTTTACGATTATAATTGGATCCTTCAATGAGTCTGAGGACTCGCTCTTTGGCTGTAGGAAGCAAAGTAGGAATATGACGGGCTAACTTATTGAACCTGATGGCATATTATGACACCGTCATGGTGACCTGACGCAACCGTCAAACACTATGTGCCACGTCCTTCGGAGAGTCCGGGAACAAATGTTTTCAAAAACATTTCTGAGAACTGAGCCAAGTGGGCGGTGTTGCATTGGCTGGTCTGCTCTCTTCATAGGCTTGCCACGGACACCTGTGGAGAATTATCTCTCTCATGGCCAATTTCTTCTTTTGTTATGCTGACTTAACACTGTTGAGTTGACCCATTTCTGAACATACTCTTTGAATCTTCTTTGGGGTAACCCTTACCCCTATTTATACACAACGATCACAAACGTAGAGCTCCATACAGGCATATCTTGGCACGGACCACATAATCCAGAATCTCGTCAATCACTGTACTTCCTTCGAAGCACCCCACAATCCGCAACCATGACGTCCACGCTGAGTAGACATTCTATAAATTTAATGTTGTTTCTCTAACTCCTTTGGTACTGAAGTATAAGATTATTATGGAGGCGGACTTACCGCAAGTCCCAACCTTATCCTCTACAAAATCTCATGCCTTAAACACATGTAAATTTTGGGGGAACCTTTCAGTACCACATATATACATTTCAGGCCAAAACTGATATAACACATATCTCGCAATCCATTCATTGATAGTGGACTCCCCCACTCGGCGCGAAGTCATAGTTCTCACATCCGATGGTCCACAATACTAACCTTCACAACTCGTATAAATCAACTAGATACCAAGGTACGTTGCACCCCCCACATTATTCACTGGGTGATCTCTTTATACGTCCGCATCTTCAGTCAGAATCACACGTTGAGGCAATATTTGAGCATCTCTGGCTCCCTCGTAGTTCATTTGCGGCATCACAAACCATCGACGCACAACTGATTCAGAGTGCGCAATGTCATACACGAGTAGATACAAAGCAATGTGAGATATAAGTTTTAAGCAAAATCAATGTCGCATGATAAGGAATGAAAGAGGTGATATTATTCCTAAACTTCATAGCCTCTGAGAGATAAGTACAGTCATCTCCGTACCGATCCTTCAGACTCTACTAAGCTTGCTCGTGACTCGTGAGGCCTATGTAACCTAGTGCTCTGATACCAGCTGTCACGACCCGAAATTCCCACCTTCGGACCGTGATGGCGCCTAACATTTCACTTGCTAGGCAAGCCAACGTTACAATAATATTAACCAATTTTTAAACAATCTTTAAATTATTAATAATCGAAGAAACAAATGCGGAATCAAAGTTTGAAATATAGTGAATAATCCATAAAAACAACGGTGTATAAATACCATCCCAGAATTGGTGTCACAAGTGCACGAGCTTCTAGAATAAATACAAATAAAGGTCTGAATAAAATAAAATTATCTCGAAACAAACACACAGCTAAAGTAAAGTAGACGGGGACTTCAGAACTGCGGACGTCATGCAGTTATACCTCAAGTCTCCTCTGGTAGATGAAATCCGAGCAAGTCTATGGTACGCCGCTGGGACCAACTCCAAAATCTGCACAAGAAGTGCAGAGTGTAGTATCAGTACAACCGGCCCCATGTACTGGTAAGTGCTGAGCCTAACCTCGACGAAGTACTGATGAGGCTAAGGCGGGTCACTTACATTACCTGTACGCAATATTAGTAACAACAACAATAGTAGAAATAAATCGGGTAACTCGTTTATAATAATTGAAGCCAACTCAACAGTCATAGCCAATTATCATTTCTATCAATTCTGTTGCAGCGTGTAACCTGCTCTCACAATATATTCACATTCAATTCTGTTGCAGCGTGCAACCCACTCTCACAATATATTCACGTTCAATTCTGTTGCGGCGTGCAACTCGCTCTCACAACATATTCACATTCAATTCTATTGCGGCATGCAACCCGCTCTCATAATATATTCACATTCAATTATGTTGCGGCGTGCAACCCGCTCTCATAATATATTCACATTCAATTATGTTGCGGCGTGCAACCCGCTCTCACAATATATTCACATCCAAACACCCATTCTGAGACGAGTCCAACCATTCAAAAATTATCCAATTCCGATGTCAAATGGACCTTCAAATCTAAATTTTGTTTCGTTTTTGGACAGTTTTTACAAAATTCTAATTTTTTCCGTCTAAATCCGAAATAAATGATGAATATAGACTTAGATTTATGAAATACAATCACTATATGATAAAGAACACTTACCCAGTTCGAAATCGTGAAAAACTCTTTAGAAATCGCCCCTAAGCCGAGTTATAATTAAGTGTTTGTGAAAAATGGGAAAACTCCCGTTTTGGTTATGTTTTAAGTCACAGGCGTCAGGCTTTCTTCGCGTTCGCGAAGGGCCTGTCGCATTCGCGATGAATAGAAGCATGTGGCTTTCGCGTTCGCGAGTCCTCCTTCGCGTTCGCGAAGGCTATTTCCCCCTGGCCTTTGCGTTCGCGTGCCAGTGCTCACGTTCACGTAGAAGGACAACTGACCCCTCCCTCAGGCCTCTAAAGCTTCGCGTTCGTGTTGAGCTGGTCGCATTCGCGAAGGGTAAAGTCCACATAGCTTCGCATTCGCGACCCAATCTTCGCGTTCACGAAGAAGGAAAATTCAGCCAGCCCATTTTCCTCTTCGCGTTTGTGAGAGTATATTTGCGAACGCGAAGAAGGAAATACCTGAAGCCTGAAGTTGCAGAAAACCCAGATTTTCTAAGTTCAAAATCATCTCGTATCCTATCCAAAACTCACCCGAGCCCTCGGGGCTCCAAACCAAATATGCACACAAGTCTTAAAACATCATACGAACTTGCTCGCATGATCAAATCGCTAAACTAATACCTAGAACTACGAATCGGACACCAATTCAAAGAAAATTTTTAAGAAAACTTTAAATCTTATATTTTTACAACCGGACGTCCGAATCACATCAAATCAACTCCGATTCTCACCAAATTCGGCAGACAAGTCATAAATATTATAGTGGACCTATAGCGGATTCCGGAATCAAAATACGGACCCAAGATCAATAAATCCAACTTCAGTAATTTCTTAAAAATTATTATGCTTTCAAGCTTTTAATTTTTTATCAAAATTCCATATCTCGGGCTAGGGACCTCAGAATTCGATTCTGGGTATACGCCTAAGTCCCAAATCACGATACGGACCTACCGGAATTGTCAAAATACTAATCCAGGTCCGTTTGCTCAAAATATTGACCAAAGTCAACTCAGTTGAGTTTTAAAGCTCCATTTCACATCTTAATCCATTTTTCACATAAAAACTTTTCGGAAAATTGTACGGACTGTGCATGCAAGTCGAGAAATTATACATGGTACTTTTTCGAGGTCTTAGAATACAAAATTACTTATTAAATTTAAAGATGACATTTTGGGTCATCACAGAATCCATCTGTTGCAACCCAACTTTAGAACTTCTACTCATATAAATGGATGGATAAAATCATTAAAGAGCCTAAAAGAAATCAAACTTGGAACTAGTAAATCACTCAAACAGCCCAAAGATATAAGAATCTGTAGGTTTCTCGTTTCTAGTATATTGTCCATACGGATCCTTTACTTTTATTGGTGTATAGTTATTAACTAAAGAATTACAACCAACTTAATACACATCATACAATCCTTTGGAGAAGATTAGGATTAATGTGGGATTAAAATTGTCACTGAAGAAAAAGTACTGCAAAATATGAAAAGCATGGATTAAAGGTATGTAACTGTCTCTTCAAGAAAAAAGAAGAAGTACCAAAGCCAATTTGCATTTGTACCATTAGTATGAGCAATAGATGCTAAAAATGGTACTACATATTAGAAACTTTAATCTTTCTACACACTCTAGAGCAACCTTTCTTTGTTATTATTAGAAATCATAAGAAGAAAAATGGAGGAATTTATTTTTAACTTCTAACATTTACTAGGGTTTACCAGAAGTAGAGAGATCGACAAATCAGAACACAAAAGCACAATCAAAGATCAAAAAGCATTTAGGAAAATAAAGATGATACAACAAAAAACAAAAATAAAAACTGCATTGTAAAGCATCGATGAAAAATACCGTGTTGTTGCCGGAAAACGGTAGATTAGCGCAGCTGCGAGCGGAGGAGAATAGAGTAAAGCTTCGCCAAAACCCTAGATTGGTACGATAGCGGAGGATCTTAAAACCCGAGACTGAAGAGAGAGAAATCGGAGTGAAGCGAGATCGAGAGAAGGGAGAGAAATGAATCGACTGATTTGAAAAACGGG
>AWOL01S0062514.1:28724-43758 GCA_000715115.1 Nicotiana otophora
GGGGAGCGAGACGCGCTGTTTTGTTTTCAGGAAATTGTTTTCCCTCCAAATTTTAGGAAAAATATTTTTCTCCAATTAAAGGAAAATATGTTGATAGGGAAAATATTTTCCAAACTATTTATGTCAATCAAACATGGGAAAATGAGACTCCCTACAATTCATCTTCTTCCATGTTCATTATCTATTTCGAATTGTCAAATCAAACCACCTTAAATCTCCATTGATCGTCCCAAAATTGATATTCAAACCCTTAAGACGTTCCCAATCTATTTCAACAACACATGCTCGGAAAAAAAAATTGGTTTATGACAAATACTTAATAGAAAAGAATTTATGAGAGTTCTTTTAGAGAAAAAGCAATTACAACTTCGGAAGCTCAAATTATTAAACTCAAATTTAAGCGGGTTTCAATCTTCCAAAGAATTTATGAGAGTTCTTCATTTTTCAAGAAATCGAACACTGAAACTAGGCCTCATGATAGTTTAGAGCCGTATCAAAATCTTAGACACCGGCTGCACCTAATGAGATTGTATTGAGTTACTGGTTTACCTTATCTTTCCTTTTTTTTTTCTATAAAGTGACCTTTCATTTTTTATTTATCTATTATTTGTGGAGTGAAACTACTAGTTTAAAGCAGTATGAATCAAGTGAAAATTTTGTAGGAGAAAGCACAATAACAACAAACTCAATTTAATCACACAAGGACGAATATTAAAAATAAAGGAAACAGTAACTAACGAAAGAGGACGATTGTCATTTAATATTTCATAGTTTATGGACAATACGGGCAGCTTTAGATGACTGGTAACTTTCATAAAGAAGAAAGCTTTAGGCACTTAGTAATCTATCTATATCTATACCATATTAAAAGCACGAAGACCCTTAGTGAAATGTCGTTCGTCTTTTTTACCCTTCAAAAATTAATTTCACACTAAACAAAATAGTCATTTAATTAATTTCTCTAATATTTAGACCTATGAATTAAATTATTTCCATATTAAAATTAGGTAAAAACTCCTAATATTTAGGAATTTAAATCGAGTAAATTCTATTCATATAAATCCTTTGCCTAAGTTAACTAAAAATACCCTTCCGGTTGTTATACTTTTAAAAGTTCTAATCTAAATAGGAATAGATTATAGCCACACATGTAAACTAAAATAGTATCAGTGGAGATCATTAGCTAAAAGATCATCTTTCTTTTATATTCTGACATGTATCCATTGGAATTCTTATTTCATTATTTTAGATTGTTTTGTTTGATAATTAGGGATTGTCGTTTTGCTTTGTTTTTAGAAGATTTTTTTATTTTTATTTTAGAACAAAATCTATTTGTGGACTAATATTTAGGACTTTAAAATCAATTAAAATTTTTCTTTAAAAGTTATTTCTTATTTGAATTAAGTAAGAAGTCGTAATATATCGAACTTTAAAACCAATTAAATTTCACAATATATAATTTTTTTTCTTGTTTGAATTATTTAATATAACTATATTACATTCCATATTATTGTTGCCAAGGATTCATCTCCGCAGTAAATTTAAGTTCTTTTCAAGTTTTTATTGTAAAATTATAAGAAGATCTCTAGATTCAGTGTTTTGTCTATTCTTTTATGTACGTCAAGAATCATTAAAAAAGGGTTTATATATTCAAGTTTTTTTATGATTTAGAATGATTTTGCTCATTTTTTAAAGACTAGACTATATAACAATATTTTACATGTAGTGAAAAATTAAAAATTAAAAATTAAAAATATATTTAACCATTACTATTTATTAAAGTAAAATAAACAAATTGTATCTAATAATACTTTAATTGCCTTATGAATTTCAAAATTGCAAAGATGAGAAAGAGAGATATTTATATAAGTTCTAGAATGACTAACAAGACACATGGAAAGCACTAATCTATATCTATTCTATATCAAATAAAATTATAACAAGAATAAATTTTAGTTGAATATATTGACCGAAGATTGAGAACTTCTATTGGAATAGTTTATTTTTTTATTGAGTGATAAATATAGGATAGTCACCCCAAGAGCAAGGTGGGGAGTTCTTGGAGGGAAGGATGCCGAGGGTCATTTGGAAACAGCCTCTCTACCCCAGGGTAGGGGTAAGGTCTGCGTACACACTACCCTCCCCAGACCCCACTAGTGGGATTATACTGGGTTGTTGTTGTTGTTGTATTTTATAATTCAAACACAATATTTAATATAATATCTACGTTTTTTTAAAAAGCCTTTTACTCAATGAGATATTGTACACGCACAACGCGTGTAATGTAAGACTAGTATTATATTAAAAGAATAAAGGCCCTTATCGAAATATCGTTCGCCTTTTTTCCCTTTAAAAATTAGTTTTACATTGGATAAAATTATAATTTAAATTGCATTCCTAATATTTAAGACTTTAAAATCAAATCAATTTTTTGTTTACTAATTCAAACCTTATTTGAATTAGGTAAGAAGTCCTTAACATTTTCGAAATTTTATGACCTTTTCAATTAATAAAAAAATTATATCAATTTATAGTAAACTTCTCCATATGCACACAATAAACGTTAGGTTTGTCTATTTTTTTCTTTTTTGCTTAAATATAATTAATCATTTAAATTCTATTAGAATAAATTTATTAGTGGTAAATATTTAAACAATTATGAGAAATAAATATATCAACATAAGTATACTTTCTAGGTTAGACATAATTATAACTACCATTAACATTTTATATGTAGGATATTACAATTGATTTTCTAAATTTTCAATGAACTAATATCTTAATTGTATATAATTTTAGTATCTTAATAAAAAAAAATAGAGAAATTTTCCTTACACCAAGAATATCATCTATAAAAGATATTAGATACAAAAACATAATATATCATGCTTATCTTCATAAGAAATATATAAATAACAACCTAAATTCGTAATCGTTGCAAATTCAAAATATAACCAATAACTATGCATTCAACTATTTCATCAATGTAATATTAATTTTTTAATTTAAATAAATATTACATTTATCTTGATGTCAATTGTTATCACACATAGTTCATTCTTATTCTAAATTTTATACACTTTTTTTAATAGACACAAAAACACGTGCAACGCACGTACACTAAAGCTAGTTATAAAAAAAGGATTTTGGGCTAACATTAATAGCATTTTTTACGACCCTCCTTATTTTCTTCAATGCTTTCTAAGGACTAATAATGAAATTATAATATTTTAAAGCAAATTACTAAAAAGTATTTACAATAAAAATTTAAGCATAAATAATTAATGCTCAAATGATTTTAATAATAATTAACTATTAACTTTGAATTTCAACCTCTAAATAGAAATTTTAAACTTCTGAAATTGAAAAACTATAGTGATCTTGGTGAAAAGAAGAGTTTAGGAAGAAACATAAGAATTGAGGGGTAATAATTAGTATATTTTTGGGCTGGCCAAAAAAATAATAATCTGAAAATGAATATGTTTTGGATATCAAGAATAAATATACATATAATATACATAAATATAAATAATCAGTGTATATATTTCATATATTTGGAGCCGTCGGACCAAAAATAAAAAAATAAAAAATAAAAAAGTCCAAATATCAACTCCAGTATACATTAAACCAATAAGGTTGTTTCTATAACAGACACAAAACGAGGATAAATAAATACTAGCCCCTCATGGGGGCAAACCATGCAATTTCGTGTGAAATAATTCACACTTAGAAGAATACTTTGACTTGCAAATGTATGGACCAGCGGAGGCAAAATGGATAACAAGAACAGTTATCCATCCATATATACACTAAAAGTGGATTGGTAATGAACTTTTTAAAAATGTATCAAATATGGATAAAATTTATTAGATCCACTTACAAAATAGATAATTAATATAATAGGTTTAATTTTTACATTTGCAAAGACTCAAATTGGGGCTTCCTCAAGTTTAGGAATGTATGACCCGACCAGTCGTTTCGATCATTTGCACTTCGCTCGGTAGTTTGAGGGCATGAGTAGCTCCGTATGATGTACTATGACCTATGTGAAGCGTCGGTTTTGGTTTTCAGGTTATTCGGAATCGATTTGGAAGAATGAATTTCATGATTTAAGCTTTAAGTTGGAAGAGTTGACCACGTTTGACTTTTGTGAATTTGACTCCGGAACGAAGTTTTGAGGGCTCTGTTAGGTCCGGGTGGTTATTTTGGACTTGGGCATATGCCCGATTTTGCATTTGGATATTTCTAGAAGGATTCGACGCTAATTGGCGAAAATTGGAAATTTGAAGATTTGGAAAGTTCATAGTGGAAATCGGATTCAGATTGTGGTTCCGGGAATTGAAATAGTTTCGTTATGTTATTTGGGACTTGTGTGCAAAATTTGAGCTCATTGCGAGTTGATTTGATATGTTTCGTCGCGAGTTTTGGAAGTTAAAATTTCAAGAGTTCATTAAGTTCGATTTGAGGTACGATTCGTCGCTTCGATGTTGTTATGTGTGATATGAGGCTTCGAGTAGGTCCGTATTATGTTATGGGACTTGTTGATATATTCGGACGGGGTCCCGAGTGGCTCGGAGGAATTTCGGACGAGGTTCGGTTCGTTTGGATCATTTTTGGCTAGGCTGGTGTGGCTGAGCTTCTGGTGTGACCACACCTGCGGAGTTATGGGCGCAGGTGCGGAGCCGCAAAAGCGGTAGTGGAATCGCAAAGGCGGGAATGCTGCTAGGAGCAGGAGCCGCAGAAGCGGAGGTTTCTTCGCATCTACGAAGGCGCAGGTGCAGTGAATTTGGGCGCAGAAGCGGGGTCTTGCGCAGGAGCGAAGAGGAGCTTCCACCTGCGATGTCGCAGAAGAGGATACCGTTCCGCAGGTGCGAGGGTTCGACTGGTTAGTTGTGATTGCAGAAGCGTGAATTTTGTCGCAAAAGCGACGCCGCAGAAGCAGCCCTTTGTTCGCAAAAGCAAAAATCGCTGGGCAAAAGATCTATTTTCGAGGTTGGTCGTTTTATTCTCATTTTGGGATTTTGGAGCTCGGTTTGGGCGACTTTGGAGAGAAAATTCACCATGCGACTTGGGGTAAGTATTCTTGACTCACTCGTGATTTTATTTCGTGATTCTATCTTTGTTTTTGGTAATTGGATTATGAATTATAAAGAGAAATTGGGGGTTTTAGCCTAAAATTTCATAGAGTGAGTTTTTGAGTTTTGAACATCGATTCGGAGTCGGATTTGAGTGAAACTAGTATGGTTGGACTCGTAATTAAATGAGTTATCGAATTTTATATGTTTCATCGAGTTTTAAGGTGCGGGTCCCGGTTGGACTTTTGGGTTGATTTTAGGCTTTGATTAAAGATTCGACCTTTATCGATTGAGTTTGTTTTCTTTGGCTTTATTTGATGTATTTGAGTTGCTTTTGGCTATTTTCGAGCCGTTCGGAGGTCGATACGCACGGGATGGCATATTTGGAGCATTGCTTGGCTTGCTCGATATTGGATTTGGATTGTTCAAGATAAGTAAAACTTCTAAACTTGGTGCTGAGGGTTTGAACCCCTGAATATATGTGATATGTGTTTGGTGTTGAGGTGACGCACATTCTAGGTGACGGACGTGTGGGCGTGCACCGTATAAATTATGACTCGGTTATTTCTGTAGTACTGTGTAGTTACCTAATCTTATTTATATCCATAAAATCTCTACGTGCTAGAGTAATTGAGCTGTGATCCATGTTAGAAATCATGTCTAGGCTATATGCTTATCCTGTTGGGACCCACTGAGGTCATTTTTGCTGTTGAGTTATTTGCTAACATTGCAATTACATACTCGGTCATACGCATTCATTTGCATATCATATCTCAGTCTCTGTTACCATTTATTGATACATCACATCATCATTTTAGGCTGATGTTTCATGACATTGTGAGCCCGAGAGACTTAAGAGATTGATGATTAAGTGAGGCCGAGGGCTTGATGGTGAGGATATTGATGGGATCGGGTTGTACACCGCAGCAGGTATTATTGATTTATGATGGAATCGGGATGCACGACGCGACATATTTTATTGATTTATGCCATGATTGGCTTGTTATAGCGCTTGGACTGAAGGAGCCCCTCTGGAGTCCGTACACCCCCAGTGAGTGCAGGTACCTACTGAGTGCGAGTGTCGAGTGCGAGTACGAGTGTCGAGTGATTGGGAGGACTGAGTGACTGTGAGGGCTGAGTCACTGTGAGGACTGAGTAACTGGGAGGACTGAGTGAATTGATACTCTGAGAGTATGCATATGGTTTTATCACTGAGTTGCATTGCATTCGACATGCACACTTGGCATACAGGCATAGAGATGTATTTTTCTCATGTTGTACGATATTGTGTCATTCATAACTTCACATACTCATTGACATGTAGGCATATAGATGTATTTTTTCTCATGCCATTTGAAAATGAAACATTTACCTGTTGAAAGTTTTTGGAAAAAATCACAGTTTTACAAACGTACTCATATTTTGGTGATTTTGGTAAAAGATTGGGTTTTCACTGATATACTTGAAAAGCATGCCTATTTTTTTCGTAACTGTGAACGAGTTGAGCATCATACCTATGGGTTATTTTCTTGTATTATTTTATTATATTGTTATGAAGTGTTACTGGTTATTGGAGTTGGACTTTGACCCTTGTCCCAGCTCGTCACTACTTTCAACCTAAGGTTAGGTTTGTTACTTATTGAGTACATGGGGTCGGTTGTACTCATACTACTTCTGCACCTTGCATGCAGATGTTGGATGCTGATATTACTGTGTACGGCGGGAGCTGGATTTGAAGTTGTACCCGCGTTTCGGTCATAGCTGCCTCTTGATCTTGGTAGCTTTAGAATTTTAATCTATTCATGTATATTTCAAACAGATGATGTACTTTATTTCATACCAGCTTTGTAAATTCTAAATCTTAGAAACTCATGATTTGTACTACCAGTCCTGAAAAAATTCTTGTATGAAGCAGTTGTATTTTCATTTCTTTTCTTAATAAATCTCATTTAAATTGGATAGTTGTTAATTGGCTTACCTGACAGGTTGTGTTAGGTGCCATCACGACTAGGTGAATTTTGGGTCGTGACAAGGAAACTAGGAATTCTCTCAAAAGTGATTATATTCAAGAAGCCATGGATAATATAAATATCCATATTATCCGTCGATTAACTAATTTTTTATCCGTATTTAATATGGATCAAGTCGAATATTTCATCCGTTTTGCATTATGTATTTTCAACCCGGCCATATTCGACCACTTCTGCCTGTTTGTCACCCTTATGTATGGCCTACATAGCATGGCAGGCTTTTTCAACCTGTTGCTTCCGCCTAGTCCAATTTATTTACCACTTTAATTTGGACAATGTACTGCATTAAGACAAATAAAACCCCATAAATTGAGGACGTCATTTTTTACATAACCAGGATTTTGACGTGATTGAGTGTGGATCACTTGACCTGTAAATATCCTGGCTTTTGTGAACATAGCCATAATACTCATAAACGCAACTATTAGTAACATTAAAGAGGAATGTTTTAGAAATCACTATTATTTAGTGGTTATTAATTTTCTATAGCTATCATATACATAATTATTTCTTAAAGTTATTATTTAGTTGTTACGCGACTGTATTCGTTATTCGCGCTACTGTATTCATTAATACATTAGCAAAATTCGACTATAAAATAGAGGATTCCAGGTGTTTAATAACGGAGGATCAATTAGCATGTATCACTCCTAATTTAACTCAACAAAATCAATTCTACAAAATTTCGTTGCTATTGTATTGTATTCTGATGTTAGGCTAAAAATCTATATATTCGCATGTAATTTGCCTTGCATTATACCTCAATATTATTAACTTTGGTGTAAATATTTGTGACTCGAGCTTAGTAATGGTGTTTATATGTGTAGGAGTTAATTTAAAGTGTTTGGCAAACTTGCATGCAAAATGAAGTAAAAGCAGAAGAATTTGGAGGGAGTATGAGTTTGGTGCCCAGGTTGGTGCCGCCAAAGACAGAACGTAGAAAATTTCGATGTCCTGGTTGGCGCCAGGCGCCAAGCGAGACGGCTAAGGACGGGTTTCACCCTACACGCCCCCAACTTGTATAAAAGGGATCCTAAACCTAGTTTTTAGGGCAGAGACGATTAGAGAGCCACTCTTGAGGGAGAGCTGTCACTCTTGAGGTAGAGAACACTTTGGGGAGGCAAGAACACCATAGGAGCAAGGAAAAGGATTCAACTTCAAGTTTTTCCCTCTTTCTTCCTCTATTTTCATTATTGGTTATGAATTCTAGTATTGTAATTTTACTTACTATTACGAATAGCTAATTTGTTATATAGAGTTTTGATAGAACCTTTTGTAAGATAAATTCTTGTTATGTTTTTATATAATTGAGTTGTTGGATTCCTCTACTTGTTCAACTACGTGTTTATTGTTGTTGATTTAATGGCCATCAATTAACTGTGCCTATTTAGTGTGTATATTGCTCGAGAGAGAGTACGCATTTAGGTAGTTATTGAAGAACATCACTCCTAACGTATGTAAGAGATCAATACTGAGGGTTTAAAGGTGGGATTAAAGATAACGAAACCTTGGTGCGATCATAGTGAGCAGTGAATTAGTGCCAGCTAGCGTAGTTCGAGAGAATATGTCTAGTAAATTGTAGTAGTTGCTCGAGAGAGAGAGCTACGATACCCAAAGTACTCACGATCGGTAGAGAATACTTAGGTGAAATTATAGAAGGCGTAGTAGGAAGGATTCCGACAATTGGGGAAATCATAACTCTAGACCTCTTTAATCTTGTCTCCAACCCTTAGTCTTCTTAGTTGATAATATTACTGTTTTCTAGTATTTGTTAGTTAATTAGTTAGAAATATAAATCTCAATATTTATAATTTAAAAAAATTATTTGGACTTGTGTTTCTTAGCAATATTGAACAAATATAGCTAAGCCTTAGTTGTCTGTGGGATTTGACCCCAGACTTGTAAACCGAATTATATTTGCAACGACCGCTTAGTCCTTTTTATAAGTATAGTTGGGCGTGATCATATTCCATGTATTCACGCGACTGTATTTATAAATACAGTGAGGTAATCCGCCTTAAAGATAGGGATTACAACTGTTTAATTATGTATTCCATATATTCACGCGATTATATTTATAAATACAGTGAGATAATCCGCCTAAAAAATAGGGATTATATTTATTTAATTCTATATTTTATAAAT
The DNA here is from genome assembly GCA_000715115.1 of Nicotiana otophora. Taxonomy (NCBI): domain Eukaryota; kingdom Viridiplantae; phylum Streptophyta; class Magnoliopsida; order Solanales; family Solanaceae; genus Nicotiana; species Nicotiana otophora. Next base: position 37,975 of record AWOL01S0062514.1, read on the forward strand.
TCGCGCGAATGAATTTATAAATACTGTGAGGTATAGTGATTACAGGTGATTAATAATGAAAACTGCAATATTAATTTGTATTCAATTTTACTATATTGAATTTTAGGGGTGGGCATTCGGTACTTCGGTTCGGTATTCGGTTTATCAATTGTGTATACCAAATACCGTACCAAAGTAGTTCGGTAGGGTTCGGTATTTCTTACTTTGGTTCGGTACGGTTTCGGTACAGTTTCGGTTTGATACATTAACGGAATAGATGATATAGATGGAGTGTACAGTGGACCGGACGTTTGGATACGATGTGCTAAGCTAGCTGCTGCATGGTAGACAATACTCGTGGCTGCTGTGTTTGGTCGAATATTTATGTTTGATATAATATTTGGAAGAAATAGAGTAACAGCAAAAGTGCAAAACCAATATTCCAAGCATCTGCCATCTATGATCTAACAAGCATTAGCAAAAATCAGCCAACTAATGAAATAGAGTAACCGCAAAACACCAAAACCAACATTCTAAGGCTCCAAGAAAGCAGTCCTTGCATATCCTAAATGGATTCAACGCTAACTAAGCAACTAGCCGATTAACGAGGCTAATTAAAGTACAGAAACACAGAAAGCAACAGAATTAAAATACATTAAATAATAAACACAGATGACTAGAGAAGTTGTCCATTCAAGCACTTCTTTAAACGAGCAGCAGAATGCAACACAACAACAACATCTAAGGGGTTAGGGAATAGAAAGGGAAAGGGGGTAAGAACGGATACTGCACGTAAGTCTGCCTCTAAGCCTATAAGGGATTAGGGAATTAGGGGACTTGGGGAGTGGGCTTAGGCTTATTGGGCTGAAAAATAAAAATAAAGTTGGGTTTGGACTAAAATATTTCGATATACCGAAATATCGCAATTTCTATACCTAAATACCGAAACCGGAATACCAAATTAATTCTGTTCGATTCGGTTCGGTTCGGAATTCGATTTTTCGGATTTTATGCCCACCCCTATTGAATTCAGTTGTATTCAAACAACAAAAAATCAATAAATAGGGTGTATACCATTCTATTCAATTCGACTGTATAAATTGTATTCAGTTCACAGATATTCATTATTCACTATTATACATTATATTCAATTCGACTGTATTCAAACAATAAAATATCACAAAACACAGTGATATTCGTATGTATTCAAAAAATACAGACCTACGGAATACATAAATACATGCAAAAAATATATTTATATAAAAATATAATATATTTGAGTGTATTTGTACATAATACAATATATTTGTGTCTTTGTATATGACTCGATAGCAAAGAAAAGGAGAAAGTTCGTCGGAGATGACATTTTCTGGCCAAGCAAAATACATTGTATTAAAACTAAAAATAGAGATGAACAAAAACCTGGCGCCCTCAAATCTTGTCTAGCGTGAATATCTTATATGTTGACTATGAACCTTCAGATGTGGATATCTTATATGCTGAGCGTGTTACTTCTTCCAATAGACTTTCATGTATGGATTTCTCCGTGATTCAGAAGATTATGCCTTTGATGGGAAGCACTTTTGCTTCATTGACTTACTATTCTCTGGCTAATGTGGATTCGCATGGCTGGTGCGTCAATCTCGGGTCCAGAATAAATAATTGACATTTTGACATAGAGAGAATGAAGAGAGAGAGAGAAAAAACATAATTGATATTTTGCTATAAAATAGAAAAGGTAAGTATAAGTAATAATATTTTTAAATTATTTTAGTTTATAATAAATAGGGTGTAATAATTTGCAACAAGAGGTAAAATTTTCAACATTAAATAACTAAATAAAGAAATTTCATAATCAATTAATGCATAGAGCTTGAATACGTGTTATACATATGCTGCTCAGCACATGCCTATCTTTAGCTGATCACTGACCTGAAAGACCTATACGTATGGACGAAACTAATTGTAAAATGTCCTTAAAAATAATATAAGACCACCATATCATGTCTAATTTCGGTGAATAATTTAATAAAGATTTTTTGAAACTATCTAAGGAAAGAGATGACGACACTTGGCTGATTGCTTGAGGCTAAAGGTGCTTGTATAAAGAGACTTTGACACTTTTTTCTGTTTATATTTTCGTGTTACCCGACATCAAACGTGATTCCTTTTGAAAATGACCAACTATTCTGGAAGCAGTTATTATGGATATTTCATATTAATGATAGCACAAATTATACATATTTGGAGGCAGACGAATAAATGTGCGGATTTTTTGGCAAATGAAGACTACAAATATGAAGAAAAGATTTAATCATCTGAGAAGCTGCACTCAAGGAAATAATTTTTTTTCAATCGATACAAATATCGCTTATGAAAGATTTTAAGTAATTTATTGTCTTTTTCAATGTATCCAAATATAAAAATCACACTTCTAATTTTATTAGTGGAGTCGCAAAATATCATTTGAAGCCTATATATGCAGATTTTGAATGGGGAATAGATCTTGGTTTAAAAAGCCTTCGTACGTTGACATATGTTATAGTTATATACACATAGTCACATATAGACGAAGAGAAAGAGATTTACTTTGTACACCCTCATTCGACGTTTAATTAGGGTGCTAATACTTTGGTACTTTGAGTTTGAGAAATATTTTGATGTATGGACATGCATACAAAAGCCTTGATATGTGACGACCAACGGAAAATAGTTAATTAGTTATATATGGAGGAAAAGCCCAAAACCATACATGATCTTTGGCTCTAGACTCAAAGTCATACATATTCTTTCACATGGAGCATTAATAGTACATTTACTTTAACAAAGTGGTATATTTTTAATCATAACACTGAGAAAAAGCCCAAAAATATACATTATCTTTGGCTTTAGACTCAAAGTCATACATATTCTTCCACATGGAACACTAATAGTCCATTTACTTTAAAAAAGTGGTGCACTTTTAGTCATAACACTAAACACATTTTAATTTTTAAAAGAAATCTAAGATCTGACAAAATATTTGTTCCCTTTATTTTCTTTTTTACCGAAAAAAATAAAGATGACAAATTTATCTAGATAACAAATAGTAAATATACATAGAATTTATTTACTATACGTAAAATATATATTTTACTAAGAAATGTTAAACACCGTTAATTTTTATTTGCAATAATTTTTATCTAGATAAAAATAAATATTATGTATATAATAAAAAGTCTAGATAACATTTGAGGTTATCTAGATAAAAATCATTGCAAATAAAAATTAACGGTGTTTAACATTTCTTAGTAAAATGTATATTTTACGTATATTAAATAGATAAATAGTAAATAAATTCTATGTATATTTACTATTTGCTATCTAGATAAATCTGTCATCTTTATTTCTTTCGGTAACAACAACAACAACAACAACCCAGTATAATCCCACTAGTGGGGTCTGGGGAGGGTAGTGTGTACGCAGACTTTACCCCTACCCTGGGGTAGAGAGGCTGTTTCCAAATGACCCTCGGCATCCTTCCCTCCAAGAACTCCCCACCTTGCTCTTGGGGTGACTCGAACTCACAACCTCTTGGTTGGAAGTGGAGGGTGCTTACCATCAGAGCAACCCACCTTGTCAAGTCTTAGATTTCTGTTAAAATTAAATTATGTTTAGTGTTATGACTAAAAGTGCACCACTTTGTTAAAGTAAATGGACTATTAGTGTTCCATGTGGAAGAATATGTATGACTTTGAGTCTAAAGCCAAAGATAATGTATGTTTTGGGGCTTTTTCTCAGTTTTATGACTAAAAGTGCACCACTTTGTTAAAATAAATGTACTATTAGTGCTTCATGTGAAAAAATATGTAAGACTTTGAGTCTAAAGCCAAAGATCATATATGATTTTAGATTTTTCCTCGACATATATATATATATATATATATATATCAAACCGTCCTTGATATTGAATTCGTTAAAACATGTTTACCTAGACACGTGCCCTATTTATGATTAGTGCATGTCAGATTGATTGAGAGTTAAGGATTTGCACAAAATTAACCACATTTATTTGCACTAATTAAACAAGTTCATATATATATATATATATATATATTCCATTCGTTCACTTTTACTTATCCACTATTGATTTTGCACACTTCTTAATAAATAATAAATAAATTACATAATTTACCATGACACCCATATTAATTGGTGTATAGTCTTAATGGATTTGGAAAATGATTTGGAATGAGTAATTAATGAATGCTAAGGGCAAAACATAAAAAATAAATTATTTTTATCTTGATATGTGAAAAATAACAAATAAAAATAAAAATTTATTTTTAGAATACTTAACAACTAAGCAGGCTCCTCTCCGTCAACATGCCTGCTTGCTGCCGAGGGTATTCTTGAAAATTCAGTGTTTATGTGCATTAAAGGTGTTGTACATGATAGCTTCACGTGAAAATTATTGCCTTCTTGGACAGAAAACTTGGATAACTTTTGCTGAACGTGTAGGCCGCACTTCAATTTCATTGCCACGCGCTCCGTTTGCACCATCTTCAAACTTCCGTTTTTGTGGCCGGGTAGGCCCCACAAATATTCAGTTGCTCTCTATTTGTTTTACTGAGTTGATAATTGTACTTTTTGTTATGAATATATTATATTATGGATATTTATTTAGTACTCCGTTGTAAATAAGCTTTTTGAAGAAATTTATCCATATAAGATTCCGTCGTAAATATGTTTATCTATTTAGTACTTTATTGGAAATAAGCCTCTTGAAGAAACTTATTTTATCGGTACTCCGTTATGGATAAATATTACCCATGATAGAAGATTATCTATATCTGGCACAAGCAGCTTACACAACAGCTTACAAGCAGCTTACACAACAGCTTACAAACAGCTTACACAGCAGCTTGCAGCAGCAGCTTGCAGTAGCAGCTTACATATCAGCTTGTAGTAGCAGCTTACACAGCATCTTCCTTTCTTCTATAAATAGAGGAGAATTCAGTTCATTATGTACATAAGTTTGAAGTTTGAATAATATATCCGTTTCTCTCTATACTTGTCTTTACTTTACAGTCTTTATTTCATAACACGTTATCAGCACGAGATTCTGCCATCTCGAGCAAATACTTTGAAAGTATCAGAGGTACGAATTTTCTTTTTCTAAATAATGTCAAATCTTTCTAAACTTGAGTTTGTAGCCCTGGATATATCAGGGAAAAGCTACATGTCTTGGGTGCTTGATGCCGAAATTCATCTTGATGCGATGGGTCTGGCAGACACCATCAAAGATAAAAATTAGGCATCAAACCAAGACTGTGCCAAAGATATTCCTACGTCATCACCTTGACGAGGGCCTGAAAATGGAATATCTTATTGTTAAAGATCCAGTCATACTGTGAAATAATTTGAAAGATAGATATGACCACCTGAAGATGGTCGTTCTTCCACAGGCACGTTATGATTGGACTCATCTAAGGCTACAAGATTTTAAATCTATCAGTGAGTATAATTCTGCTATGTTCAGAATTATTTTCCAATTGAAACTATGTGGTGATAATATTACTGATCATGATATGTTGGAGAAAACTTTCACCACTTTTCATGCCTCGAATATGCTCCTGCAGCAGCAATATCGAGAGATGGGATTTAAAAAGTATTCTGAACTTATCTCACATCTTCTTGTAGCCGAGCAACATAATGGGCTATTAATGAAAAACCATGAAAGCCGGCCTACTGGTTCATGTCCATTCCCTGAAGTGAATGAGACGAACTTCCACCAAGCTAAGCGTGGAAGAGGACGTGGCCCCA
>AWOL01S0062516.1:0-11441 GCA_000715115.1 Nicotiana otophora
TATATATTATTATTATTATTATTATTATTATTATTATTATGAGATCGGGTTGCACGCCACAGCAGGCCTTATATGCTTTACTATTATATGGATCGAGGCTGCCCGCTTGCAGCAGGCCTTATTTTTTTATTATTATATGGATCGGGGTTTCCCGCCTACAGAAGTCCTTGTTAGCTTTATTATTATATGGATCGGGGTTGCTCGCCAGCAGCAGGCCTTATAAGCTTTATTATTATTGGATCGGACTAGACGTCGCAGTAGGCCATATCGGCTTATTATAGCACTTGGGCTGAAGGAGCCCCTCCGGAGTCTGTACACACCCCCAGTGAGCGTTGATGATTATATATTCGGGATGAACTTCCCAGGGCATGGACTTGCCTTACTTATTTATATATATTGTCATGAAATTTTCCTGGACATGGATCTTGTCCGAATCATTTACATTTGGGGATACATTACCCAGGGCTGGATAAGCCTTATACGGTATTGAGTGACTGACTATCAGTCGATTTGTATATATATACGGGATGGAATATCCGTGGGATGGATTGGCCTTAATAGTACCGAGTGACCGAATAATTTGTGACCAGTATTTACATGAGGTATTTTCTACTGAGATGTCATATTCCTCATATCATGCAGTATTGATCTATTTCACTTGTATTGGGTTTAACTGTTGAACTTGAAACCATGCCTACATTTTTGTACCATTATTTATACTGGACTGTACCTGCAGAGCTCGTCACTACTTTCAGCCTAAAGGTTAGTCTTGTTACTTATTGAGTTGGTTGTACTCATACTACACTCTGCACCTCGTGTGCAGATCCATGTGTTTTCGGATACGGCGACTATTAGATCTCAGAGTGCTATCAGTTGGAGACTATCAAGGTAGCTGCCTGGAGTCCGCTGGCCTTATCTCTCTTTCTTTTAGTTATTGTATTGTTCTATACATCCAGACAGTGTCTATCAGTCAGACTCTGTATTTATATTAGATGCTCATGTACTCAGTGATACCGGGTTTTGGGAGTGTTTTATATCTGTATTTGTGAGATTTTCTTCCACTAAATTTAAATATTTTGTTTTCCAACTCAAAAGATTTGATGGTTTATTGAGATTGTCGGCTTGCCTAGTATTGAGATAGGCGCCATCACGACAGGTGAGATTTTGTGTCGTGACAGTATAAATCCACCCTTATTTTACCTGTTGTGGTGCGCAACCCGATCCCACCGTACAATATGAATAAATCAATAAAAACATTTAATTTAACTTAAATCACAAGAGTCTTCTACGAGTAATGGACATGAAGCAGAAAGAGAAAGAAATCTCGTCTCAAATTAAAAATCCGCCACAATGAATACTAAACAACCAGACAATTCAATAAATGACAACTAAGGGTACAAATAAGTCATTTAAGGCAAGCAACAATAATTCATGAAAGCCGGGGAAAATCTAACATTTTTAACACGAGAACAATAAGTGACAAGTAGCAAATAAGGGCATCAGAAACATTTAAAGCACGTAACAGTTAAGGCATTGAAGGAAATAATTAATGGAATGCGAAAAATCAAGGAAACAAGTAATTCGGCAACGTATAAGCATTCACCACCTCGCATCTATGTCGCAACACATGAATTTCACATAGAACATAGTTCAAGGATTCCTAATTTCCTCAAATCAAGGTTAAATTCAACAGTTATCTCACTCCGGAATCCACTCAAATTTCAACCACAGTCTTTTCTTCCGAACAAGCCTCCAAACCAATCAAATCTAACAAATTATTGACCAAACAATTCAATACAAGCTTTAGAAACTACTCACAAATGAAAAGGATTCAATTTAGGTCATTATTGAAAAAGTCAACAAAAGTCAACCCCCGGGCCCGCTTGGTCAAAATCGAAAATTCGGACCAAAAGCCATTTGACCATTCACCCCGAGCCCGATTATGTAATTATTTTCGAAATCCGACCCCACATTGAGGTCTAAATCCCAAATTTTCAAAACCCCCCAATTCTTCCAAAATCCCTAGTTTTCTACCATGGATCAACAAAGATTAAGGCTAGAAATTAATGGGTGATGTTAGAAATGGAATAAAATGAGTTAATGTATGCTCACATATGAATTGGTGTTGCAATTTCTCCTCCAAATCGCCTCTAGGCCGAGCTCTAATGTAAAGATTATGAAAAAAATGGGTGAAATCCCGATTTTGAAACATTTAAGTCATTGGGCGCCATGCCTTCTTCTCGTTCGCGAAGGGTCTGACGCGACAGCGAAGTGCAGCAACCCAAGTGGCCTACGCGTTCGCGAGAAGTGCTTCGCGTTCGTGGTGGTTCTCCCCTTGACCATCGAGTTCGCGACCTTAGGTCCGCGTTCGCGTAGCACTGCAACCAAGTACCCCCTAGGTCTATAACCTTACGCGTTTGCAAAGGTATGGGCGTGTTCGCGAAGTGAAGACCCCCCACTGCTCCGCATTCGCGTCCATCTCCTTGCGTTCACGTAGAACAATTTTTCCGAGTCCCAATTTACTTTTCGCGATAGCAAAGAAGATTTTACAACACACCAACAGAAATCAAAACCAACAATTTTCCCTAAGTTCAAAATGGTCCGAAGCCTATCCGAAACTCACCCGAGTCTTCGGGGCTCCAAGCCAAACATGCACACAAGTCCAAAAATATTATACGAACACGCTCGTGTGATCAAAATACCAAAATAACACCTAGAACTACGAATTGGACAGCAGAACGAATAATTTAATTCATTTTAATGCCTTTAACTTTATAGACAATAACTTCAATAAGTATCTAGTTACAAACCTTTATAAAGGAAAAAGTCTAGGATGACATCACAAACATTCAAAATTGCATCCAATGATTTAATTTGAAATGTTTTAGCCTATAGATAAGAAGAAGAAGTTTTGTATAACCTTAAATTAAAATGCAAGTAACCTATATCCTTTTAGAAAGCTGGGAAAGGCCATCAAACAACGGCATATAATTTAAGGATAAAATTAAAGGAAATTACCTTCGTCATAATAGCATGAGAGGAACCACCAGTCAACCAATCCAAATCACACTAATTATTTGCCCTTTAAGTAATTATTCCATAAAACTGCAAGCGAATTTAAAGAAAATATAATTATGAAATTCTTGAACAAAAAGAAATCAATTGACACAGACCTTAAGACAAACAATTGTAAGATCATGCCCCATTAATTTAACAATTTAAATTAATTAAACCTGAAGATAATGTAAAGGGAATTCATGAGAATCTTGAACCAAATGATTCAATTTATATAGACCCTAAGGATAACAAATAAGAGAAGATAATCACTTTGTGTTGTTACTGGTCAGACACTTAAGGAAGTTATCCTTTGCATTTATTTATATATGTCCATAGAATAGCTATATCACAACGATAAAACCAAAGACTCGAAGATTGATAAACTTACTGGAGTATATCCAACGACAACAATATTCACATTTTTGTTCGCAGTAAGGCGTGAATTCCTGTTTCTAATTCCTTAAAAGGCAATGTCAACCAGGGCGGTTCAATAAATATGGAGGGCTAAATCAAAAATTCAATAAGAGGCCTTTTTTATATATAAAAGAAAAAATTCATATATAATTTTATTTAAATTTTGTATTCCTAATTTTTCATATGCAAATTTATTAATAATTTTATCTAATCCATTTAATTTCTCTTGAGATATACACGTTGTGGGATTGTATTAAAGATTTAACCTTTTTTGAGTTATGAATTAATAATCGAATCCTTTTTCAATTTTCGGTCTAGAGAGTGATTTGCAAAATATATTTTTTCTCAATTTATGATCAATAATTTAATCATACTTTTTTACTATGTAAATTTATAATTTCTCATTTAAAATACTTAATATTTTTCTAAAAATAAATTAATATATAACCTATTAAAAACAGTTTGAAGCCCAAAAAATTATAAAGCCCAAAGCAGCTGCTTTAGCGGCCTTACTCTTGGGCCGACACTGATGTCAATAAGGGACCATGAAAATTTATAAGCTTTCAATGCTTCTTCTGGTTGTTGGTTATTGGGAAATTATGATTTTATCAATTCTTTGTTGGATAAGAAAGAATATGCAGTGAAGCTAAGACAAAGAAGGCAGCGCGTGAAACATAGCAGAGAAGACAAAATTCTGGTAAAAGAAATTAGAGAATCGAAGTGTAGAAATGAAGGGGACTGTTTTTGGATTCTTAGCTATGATGCAACTCTTCATTACCCTCATCTGTTACAACGTTTCAGTACCCTCTTTCAGACTATTCGGCTGATAATAACTTTAGTAATAATTTACTGGATAGAAGTAAGAGAAGGATCATCCATTTAGTTTTTGATGGTTATTTTGGTAATTTAACTTTGATTTTAGGACCTTCTCACTTTTAGTATAACTAATTTCTCGATGTATGCCGATTAATAGCTTTGTAAAATAGGATTAATATTAATAATGCAATTTTATAAAAATAATATTAATATTAATAAAATATAAAGGTTGCGGTAAATAATTATGAAGGAATAAAGTACAAGTTTCTGTGATAATCTACGTGGATCATCATATAATGACTTATTTGTCAAACTTAAAATGATTGGATATTTCAAATGCCATATTCGTGGACAAAACCAAATCATATTATGTTTTCGGATATAATGCCTAAAGCACTTATATTTTATTCTTTTCATCAGAAGAAATTATACATATAAAAGACTTTCAACGTTTGATAAAACTAAAAATAATATATATATACCTAATTATAAAAGGAAGTATTTTCTCCTTATCTGTCACGATCCAAAATCTCAACCTGTCGTGATGGCGCCTATCTCGATACTAGGCAAGCCGATAATATCCACAATCCACAATTTCTCTTAAGTTTGAAAATACAATAATTAAATACAATACAAAATCCCACAAATACTGATACGAACACTCCCCAAAATCTGGTGTCACTGAGTACATGAGCATTTAATATGAATACAAGTCTGGAAAAATATGGACTACAATAGTCTAAGACCAAAATACAGTAATACAAAGATAGGGAAGGAGAGACAAGGTCTGCGAAAACACGGCAGCTACCTCTGAATCTCCGAAAAATCAGCTGTGCGGAAGAATCAACACCCGCTATATTCGGGAACACCTGAATCTGCACACGAAGTGTAGGGTGTAGTATGAGTACAACCAACTCAACAAGTAACAATAATAACTAAGGAACTGAAGATAATGACGAGCTACACAGTTATAGTTTACTTTTAGTAATTCCAGCAAAGAATGGACATACTTTCAAATCCAGCAGTTTAAGTCAAATCAATTTTTATACAGTTCGAGTTCATGTAATCCGGATATAAAATCTTTCAGAGATTTCACAACAATATCAGATAGCAACCAAGTGCAACAACAAATGCAAAACAAGTACAGCCTCTCAGGCAACAGTCACTCAACCCATCATAACTGCTCAACCACTCGGCTCTCAGCCCTTAGCACTCACACTCAATGGGTACCCGCGCTCACTGGGGGGTGTACAGACTCCGAAGGGGCTCCTACAGCCCAAGCGCTATAATCTGCATGGACAACTCACGTGTTGCACAGACAAGTCATGTGCCATAATATAAATATCTGGATCCGCACGGACAACTCACGTACCATAATATAAATATCTGGATCCGCATGTGCCTGAGAAGAATTTTGGTTGGTGTTGCATGTGCCTGAGAAGAATTTTCGTTGAACTGATTGTGGTATTAAGGCAGTAATAGAGTATGGGTATTGTGAGTTATCAAGTGTTTTAGTCTATGGCTTTGAGCCAAGTGGGGGAGCCTGCTATTGACAATTCAATTTCATGGTTATATGTAAAGGTTTAATTTTGGGTTGAGGCATACTTGTGGGTTAGTTATGATTTGCAGAGGTTGAGATCGAGGATGACTCGAATAAGCAAATTCCTGGATACGGGTTATATTGCACTTATGAATATATGAAAATCATGTAATGAGTGAGTTGATATTTGTGAAGGACGTAGTGTGCACGGAGTATGAATTTGATTGGTGGTGTTAAGGCAGGGGTACTTCTTTGGGTGTTGTTGTGCTAATGGAGCATATGTCTTTCGACCCATTTGGGCGGTGCAATTGATATTTGAGCCGAGTGGATGACTCTCGAGATAGTTCTAATGGATTCAAGATTAGTATGTAGCAATTGAGAATTTTGGCGGATTTGTATATGGCTAGAATTTGAGATTTAAGTTTGATGGGGTCGAGACTTGTGGCATTTTTTTATATCATTATGGATTTAATATTTCAGTATCAGGAAGGTGAAGGAAATGGCTTTAGACTCAAAGAAAGGTATTTTCAGAATGGGTGTTTCGGTTGTGGTATTTATAGGGGTAATTATGATGTGGTGAGACTTTATAGATATTTTGGTGGCAATATTCTTGGGTTTGGTGATCTGCGTGACTTGGTAGAGTTAGGGAGATTCAGATCTAATAACTTGGTTATGTGCAAATAGATTTTAAAGTGTTCTTGATAGTTTCTACCATGGTTATAACCGAATATTTTCTACTGATGTGGAGAATGTATTGTGTATTGTAATTTCTTCCTGGAAGAAAGCAAGAGAAAGGGTTCTAACTAACCGGGTATGTAATTTGCTAGTGACTTAGAGTTCATAATGAGATTCTTGTGCATGTCACATGATGACATGATAAATATGGTGTATTGTACCGGGTTAGGATTTACATGTACATGTTGGTAGTTCAGTCTTGAAGGGAAGGTCAGGAATTTTGGACAGCATGGTCAGTTTCAGATATTTAGGTGAATGTTATAACTGCTCGGTAATCCCTGAGAAGGGTGCGCATTTCAAAATGGTGCATAGTGTTTTGACTTACAGATGTTCATCGGTATTGCGGTACTCACCTAGTTGATAGACTGTTGATATTGTAGTTATTCCTATGTGGCGCGGAAAATTTTTGGAAGAATTCCTGGTGGGATGATTGTGCATGAGAGATGTTTTGTCATTCAAATGCTAGAGTTGGGATCAGTTATGATCATTCATGCGTCCTATGAATTTGGAGACTGGGAGTTCTCAGAAGCATATTGTTTCAAGATTGTGACCTGTTTGAAGTGAGTATTTTATTTAAATGCAGTGGAGGCACTAGTTGCGTTAATTATTTGTGATAGCTACGCGCTATGAGTGCACATATATGTGAGGTTTGAGCCCATGTGTGGGCATTAGAGCAAGTATTCATACTCGGAAGAATGCTGCATAAATTGGGTAGTTACTATTTCTACGTTAACTTGCCGATTTGAGTGGGGATAGCACACGTTGCACCTGCCTACTCTATGGCGTGTTATTTATACAAGTCCAGGAGCATGAGAATCTTAATTCATTTATCATATACATGTGTACTTATTTGATTGCTTCTGTATGATATGCTTGGACTGGGGGCCCGTGGAAATTCCATGCGGATTATATTATTGGCACGTGAGTTGTCCTTGTAGATCCATATACTGATATTTTTGGCACGTGAGTTATTCGTGAGGGTCCAGATATTAATACTATAGCACGTGAGTTTTCCGTGCGAGTGATGATAATGTGAGCTCTAGAAGAGTTGATTACTCTTATTAAATTCGTGTGTCTTGGTTCTACTATATATAATTAGCTTATAGCATTGCAGTTGTGGTGGTGCTTGTTGAACTTGCAATACGGTTCTCTTCTTTGAGACATTTTTCATTTATGGGTACACGGATTGCGCAGTTGTGGCTTGAGTTATATTGATGTGGCTTGTCTGGGGCAAGAGAGCCCCGTGACTTGTTGCTCTGATAAGGGGTCATGAGATTTTTGCATGTTTCTTTTTTTATCAGCAGTATACGAAGGTTTTGGAACGAGGTTTGGCTTGATATGAGATTTAATACTTGTACTTGGTTGGTTTGGAGTAATTACTGTGATCGGGAATGGTGCTGTTAACATGTGAGTTGTGTAGTATATAATGTGATTATATCTGGGGTTATGGCTATGGCTTGATACAACTTGTTCAGACTTATACGGTGTGTGAGATTTAGATCTTGGAAAGAATTCTCGGTGTTAGAAATTTGGCTCCAAGTTTTGGGCTAAGGTTAAATTAATGATCTTCAATTATTTTGTGTTTTCAGGCCTTTATTGAATAGGGTGGCGTGAGATAACCCCCGGGTATGTGCGTGGTAAGATGAAATAGTGATTTGATGGCTTGGAAAATAACTCTTGGTACGTTCGAGGACGAACATATATTTAAGTGGGGGAGAATGCAACGACCCGACTTGTCATTTTGAGTAACTACTCTCCTTTCTACTATTTGAAGTCTTGAATAGCTTCATATGATGTATTATGTCGTGTGTGGATCGTCGGTTTTGATTTTCAGGTATTTCGAGATTAGTTCGGAAGAATGCATTTCATATTAGAAGCTTAAATGAAAAAAGTTGACCGGAGTTTGACTTTTGTTCAAATGACTCCGGAATGGAGTTTTGATGGTTTCAATAGCTCCGTATGGTGATTTTGGACTTAGAAGTGCGTCCGGATATTCATTTGAAGTTCGTAGTTAAATTCGGCTTGAAATGGTGAAAATAGAAAATTTAAAGTTTGGAAGTTTGACCGAGGAGTTGACTTTCTGATATCAAGATCGGAATCATATTTTTGAAATTGGAATATCTTTGTTATGACAATTATGACTTTTACGCAAAATTTGAGTTCATTCGAACTTGTTTTGATAGGTTTCATCATCGAACCTAGAATGTTCGACGTCGATTCTTCAAGAATACGTGGTATCACATTAAGCACATGATCTCCAAATTCAGTTTTTATTGAATCATTAGATCCGTATTGAAATTATGGAGCCATAGGAAAAAGAATCGTCGAATTCGGATATTGTATGAGAGAGTTATGCCCATTTCCGTGTCTGAAATGAATGTTTGTCACCGTCAGCTCCCAGGGTAGCACGGGGCGCTATCCCTGGCACTGGGACTGCTGAAAGTACTCAAAAGGGTGCCCCATGCAGTGCCCCACACCATTTGTGGTGCCACAGATATAAAAACCCCATAAAGTAGGGTATTTCAGCCATATTTGACAAAACAAAAGTTGGGAGATCGGTGAAGGCGAAATTTGGGCGATTTTCACTGAAAAACATTAGGCTAAGTGTTCCTTATCCTATATTGATTATATTTCATGATTCCATATTCATTTACATCATGCATCCATGAATTTATGGAAGAAAAATCAGATTTTTATAAAATCTTTCAAAAATATAAAATGAAGATTTGAAGGTCATTCCGATGTCGGAAGTTGATAATTTTTGTATGGTTGGACTCGTATCGGAACGGGTTTTCAGATTTTGTGAATTTCGTCAGATTTCGAGACGTGGGCCCCACTGTCAAATTTTCGAGCGGAGTTAGAAATTTTTGTAAATTGTTAAATTGTAAGCATTAGAGTAAATTGTGATTAATTTGCACGTTGTTTGAATAGATACGAGTTATTTGGCTTGAATTGAGGAGATAGGAAGGCGTATGGAGGTTGATACGCGCGGAATGGAATTTCTGAAGTATTGTACAACTTGCTCGGTATTGGGTTTGGCTTGTTCGAGGTAAGTAACACTTCTAAACTTGGTTCTGAGGGTACGAATCCCCGAATTTGGTATGATATAAATTATTTTGATGTGACACGCACGATAGGTGACGAACATGTGGACGTGCACCATATAAATTATGTCTTGAATAAATCCTGTGCAGTTTTAAGATTAATGAATCATGTTATTACTTGAACATTCTCTACGTATTAGAGAAATTGAGTTGAGGCTCCTATTAAAGATCATGTTTAGGCTACGTGCCAATATTTTGGGACCCATGGGCTCGTGTTGCTATTGAATTAATTGTTCAAAAATATACATTTCATACTCAGTAATAATTTTCTATTATGAGGATATTTATGGGATTGAGCTGCGCAACGCAGCAGACCATAATGGCTTTATATATCATTATTATATGGATCGGGGCTGCCCTCATGCAGCAGGCCTTATTGGCTTTACTATTTTATGGATCGGGGATGCCCGCCTACAACAGGACTTATTGGCTTTACTATTTTGTGGATCGGGGCTGCCCGCCTGCAACAGGCCTTATAGGCTTTATTATTATATGTATCGGGACTGCCCGCCTGCAGTAGGCCATAAAGGCTTTATATCATGCTTGGCTGAAAAAGCCCCTCCGGAGTCTGTACACACCCCTAGTGAGCGTAGATGATTATGCATATTCGGGATGGATTACCCAGGGCATGGACTTGCCTTACTTATTTGTATTGTAATGAGTTTACTGGGGCATGGATCTTGTCCGTATCATTTATATTTAGGGATAAATTATCTCAGGGCTGGATTGGCCTTAAACGGTACTGGGTGACTGACTGTTAGTCGATGTGTATTTATATACGGGTTGGAACACCCTGGGCTGGATTGGCCATAAACAGTACCGAGTGACCGAATAATTTATGACCAGTATTTACATGAGGTTTTTCTACTGAGATGTCATATTCCTCATATCCTGTAGTATTGATCTATTTCACTTGTACTAAGTTTTATTGTTGAACTTGAAAGTATGCCTACATGTTTGTACCATTATTTATACTGGAATGTACATGCGGAGCTCGTCACTACTTTCAGCCCAGAGGTTAGTTTTGTTACTTATTGAGTTGGTTGTACTCATATGTCACGACCCGGAATTCCTACCGTTGGGACCGTGATGGCGCCTACTTGCTAGGCAAGCCAACGTTAGAGAATCATTAAACTAATTCTTATCCCATTCAGAAAATAACAGCAAATTAGCTAAAGTGAAATATAATGAGTGCAGAATAATATAAAGACTGTATTAATTACTACTACCCGGATCTAGAGTCACAATTCACGAGCATTCTAGAATTCACTACAAGTAATAGTCTGAAAGAAATATAATTGTTTGAGTGAAAGAAATAGTAGAATAGAAAAGATAGACGGGGACTTCAAGGTCTGTGAACACCGACAGATCTACCTTGAGTCTCCGAATAGCGGTCCAATAGCAAAATCTCGATCAACCCGAGCCGGTACCAAAATCTGCACAAAAAGTGCAGAGTGCAGTATCAGTAAAATCGACCCCATGTACTAGTAAGTGTCGAGCCTAACCTCGATGAAGTAGTGACGAGGCTAAGGCAAGGCACCTACAAATCAACCTGTACAATTTAACAGTATATATACAAATAACAGTAAATGAGAGCTAGACAAGAATTATCGGGAGGGGAAAACATGCTGGGGGGGAATACGAAATAAAGAGCTACAGCAGAATGAGAAGCGAAACAACCAATATACTATAAATCAACAGGAGCACGAATACAGTAAAGGAAAAATGCACGGCATCACCCTTCGTGCTTTTACTCTCAATCTCACCATAAAATC
>AWOL01S0062518.1:0-11294 GCA_000715115.1 Nicotiana otophora
TTGTAATTCATCAAGCAAACAATTCAAGTTTTCTCTAATACAAAGCTTCCTTTAACAATTCTCATGTGTTCTTTCTACTATTTTCTTAGCAATCTTGAGTGTATTAAGGCTAACTTGGCATATCAAGAACGTGAGAAAATTGTCAAGTGTCGCACGTGTACTTAGTTAACGACTAAGGACATGACATTTGCCTCTCAAACAAGCTTCCAAACCAATAGAATCTAGCAAATTACCAACCAAACAATCCAAATTAAGCCTTAGGAACTACCCATGATTGCAAAGGATTCAATTTAGGTCATTATTGAAAAAGTCAACAAAAGTCGACCCTCGAGCCCGCTTGGTCCAATCCCGAAATTCAGACCAAAACCTGATTACCTATTCACCCCTGAGCCCGGTTATGTAATTTATTTTGTAATCTGACATCAATTTGTGGTCTAAATCCTCATTTTATAAAAATCCCTAATTCTACCTAAACCCCCAATTTTCACCATGAAAACACTAGATTTTAGGTTGAAATCTTAGGAAATATAGTGAAAGATTGAAAGAAAATGGATTAGAATCACTTGCCAATGATTTGGAGAAGAAGAGTTCTTTGAAAAATCGCCTTTAGGGTTTCTTGTTTTGAAAATTTGAAGAATGAACAAAAATCTCGTTTAACTCCCATTTTGATCAGTTGCAGATGTCGCATTTGCGACCTGGGGTTCGTAAATGCGATCCCCGCAAATGCGAAGAAACAGTCGCAAAAGCGAAGTCCATCTCATCTCTGCTTTCATTGCATTTGCGATGAATGGTTCGCAAATGCGAACTCTGATCTTCTGCAAATGCGACTGTTTGATCGCAATTGCGATCCTGTACCCCCCTGACCCACTTCGCAAATTCGCAAATGCAAACTTGAGGTGCTCCAGCTACTCTTCACAAATGCGATGAGTTACCTCGCAAATACGAACCCATCAGAGGTCGCAAATGCGAAGCCTGACCTCGCAAATGCGAGATCAGAGGCCTGCACCAGAACTGAAACATACCAGCAATATTTCTAAGTCCAATTTCACTATGTAGCCTATCCAAAACTCACCCGAGCCCTCGGGGCTCTAAATCAATTATGCACACAAGTCTAAAAATATCATACGAACTTGCTCGCACGATCAAATGTCCAAAATAACACCTAGAACTACGAATTTAGCATCAAATCAAAGGAAATTTTCAAGAAAATTCATGAACTTCTAATATCACAATCGGACGTCCGAATCACGTCAAACCAACTCCATTTCTCACCAAATTTGACAGACAAGTCATAAATATAGTATTGGACCTATACCAGGTTCCAAAACAAAAATACGGACCCGATATCCAAAAAGTCAAATATTGGTCAAACATTTCAAAGTCATTAAGCTTTTAACTTTCAAATTCCAATAAAGTGCGATAACTCGGGCTAGGGACTTTTGAATTCAATTTCGGGTATACGCCCAAGTACCAAATCATGATAAGGACCCAATGAGACCATCAAAATATGAATCCGGGTCCATTTGCTCAAAACGTTGACCGAAGTCAACTCAAATGAATTTTTAAGTCAAAAATTTCATATTTTCTCAGTTTTTAACATAAAAGCTTTTCGGAAAAACACCCGGACTGTGCATGCAAATAGAGGAAGGCTACAATGAGGTATTTAAGGCTTCAAAGCGCAGAATTAGGTTCTAAAACATAAGATGACCTATCGAATCAGCATAGGATTGAAGGAATAATCTTCAGTTGAGATGGTAATGTCAGGCTTATATGGATTGGGGTGACATGGGATCACCCGCGAGTATATGAATAACAAGTACATTTAGTGATTTGAGGACTTCAAAATGGTTCTTGGCACATTCGAGGATGAATGTTTGTTTAAGAGGGGAAGAATGTAACGACCCGATCGGTCGTTTTGAGAATTAGCATCCCATTGGGTGGCTTAAGGTCTCGAGCAACTTTATATTTTTGTATTGTGACTTACGTGTGTGGCCGAATTCAATTTTTGGATGATTCAGGATCAATTTGGAAGAAGGATTCTTGTGTTAGAAGCTTAAGTGGTACGAGTTGACAAGAGTTTGATCTTTGTGTAGACGACTCCGGAATGGTATTTTCATGATTAGAATAGATTCGTATGGTGATTTTGGACTTAGGCGTATATCCGGATTTGGAGGTCCATAGGTCGATTTGATGTGTTTTGGCAAAGGCTGGAAACTTAAAGGTTTGGAAGGTTGAGATATTTGACCAAGAGTTGACTTTGCTGATATCGGGTTGGGAATTTGATTTCGGGAGTTGATATAGCTCTGTTGTGTCCTTTGGGACTTACATGCAAAATTTTACGTCACTCCGGGTTGATTTGATATGATTCGGTGCGAGTTGTAGAAGTTAAAAGTTCATAAGCTTATTAAGTTCGTTTTGAGGTTGATTCATAGTTTTGATGTTGTTTGATGTGATTTGAGGTCTCGAGCAGGTCCTTCTTATATTATGGGACTTGTTGGTATGATTGGACAGGGTCTCGGGGACCCCATGTGTGTTACGGACTAGTTTCGGGTTGTTTCCATGCTTTTGGGCAAGTCTGGTTCTGTTTCTTTGCATATGCACATACTTGAGCGCAGGAGCAGGGCCGCTTCTGTGTGTTTTGTGCCGCTTCTACGATTTGAGCTTTGGGCGGAAGATTCTCTTCTGGGGGTGGAGGATCGCATGTGCGATTGGTGCATCTGCGGAGTTTGGACCGCTGATCCAATAGAGACCGCTTTTGGGCATCGCATGTACTACCGCTGGTGCGCAGGTGAGGTCGCCGGTCTGCTAAGTGATAACCACATATATGGGTGTTGGCTCGTAAAAGCGAGAGCACGGATGCGTTGTTCAGTCCGCAGATGCAGAAATTGCTTGCCAGCTTCATATATATTGAGGGTTTGATTGTTTTTATCATATCTTGAGTTGTAAACCTCCGTATTGGGCGATATTGGAGGGGTTCTTCACGACTTGGATTAGGGTAAGTGTTTTTGACCCGGATTTGATCATATTTTATGATTCCATCTTTGTTTTTATCATTAAAGTAGTGATTTGAATTGGAGAAAATGAGAATTTTTATGAAAACTTTCAATAATGTGAAATGAGGATTTGAAGGCCGATTTGATATCGGATTTGGATAATTTTTGAACGGTTGGACTCATGTCGGAATGGGTGCTCGGATTTTGTGAATTTTGTCAGGTTCCGAGGTGCAAGCCTAGGGTTGACTTTTTAGTTTTCATTAAAGATCGAAGCTTTATTATCCGAAATTATTTCATATGGTTTTTATTTATGATATTAAGTTATTTTGGCTAGATTTGAGCCGTTCGGAAGTTGTTTCACACGAGAAGGTCATTTTAGAGTATTGGTTTAGACTCTTTGAGGTAAGTATCCTGTCTAACTTTTTGTGGGGGAACTACCCCTTAGGATTTGAGTTGTTGTGCTATTCTTTCTATGTGAAAGCCGTGTACGCGAGGTGACGAGTGCGTACTCGGGTTTATATGTGAAAATTGACCGGTTTAGACTCTTAGGCTTCTTTCATATATTTATTTAGAATTATTAGCACATGTTATATCTTTATTTGTCATGTTTACATTCACATGCTTTATTTGAAGTTGTTGTTACATGACACATCCTTTACTTGTCAAGTTTACTCTTATATACGTTATTCGAAGTTGTTACCTCTTTTATCATTACGTGACTTTCTTTATTGTTGAGTTACTCTTAATTGAAATTGTTGTTATATGATATCATTTTGTTTCCGGGTTATTCTCATGTATTTATACGTAGTTGCTAGTTCGTGCCATCTCTTTCATTGTTAGCCTATTTCATATACTAGAATCCGAAGTTTGCCATTTCACGGAAATACCTTCATTACCAAGTTTATCCTTAAGCAATTAATTGAAGTTGAAGTTATTGAAAGTCATTGATCTATTTTAATTGAAGTTGTGTTTGAAGGGGGTGTTGTCATTGTTGATTTACTTTCCCTTTCATGTTGTTGTTGTTGTTATTGAGATTCTATACACTTTGTATTTGAGCTTTGGGCTATTTGTTGTGGAAACATTGATATTGTTGGTTCTTTTGGAAAGGTTTTGGCCTATGGGCACTTGTGGTATGAGTTGATATATCGTATTGTTGTGATGTTAGCACATGTGAATTATTGTATGGATTGGTTTTTGTTATACGGAGCATAAGGGTGACATCTTATTGTTGTTGTTATGCGGGGCATAAAGGTGGCATCTCACGGCTATTGATTGTACGGAGTGATATGGGTGGCTATTGTATTATTGTCCGGACGGAGCGATACGAGTAGCTATTATGAGGAGTGATACTGGGGGCCATTGATATTATCAGGGCGGAGTGAAACAGGTGGCTATCAAAGAGATAAGGGTGGCAATGTTAGGGATGATGGGTGATAGCCTGGGGGCATTATGTTGATGATATTTGTGTGATGGTGTGATTTTCCTTGTGTATGTTATACACCTTAAGTGACTTGTTGTGTTGCTTTCAATGAGCTACTCGATGTCTTTGATATTACTTGTTGACTTGGGTTGTACTAGTACACTCGCACAAGCATACACTATAGCATGCCACTTATACTGGTTCGAGAGTATGAAACCTAACATTTATTGATCATGCCCATGTATTATTGTATTATCTGCTTCATGTTGATATTGATCATATGACCATGCCGAGCGGATGGTGATATTTAGCCTGTGACAATATCGGGCAAATTGTGATTATGAGCCTGTGATCATGCCAAGTGGATTGGTATTTTGACACGTGAGTTGTCCATGCGGATGTGATTAGACGTGGGGGCACAATGTTCCATGAGCATAAGATTTGTGATTTGAGACTCGTGACTTGTGATTATGAGATGAGATATCTCATAGTAATTTCGTTACGGAACTTATGTTAGAACGGCTTGATTAATTGGTTGTCATTTGTGTTCCTTGTTTGGTTCAGTGGTACTTTCACGGTATTCTTATTACTTTACTGTTTATATCATATGTTGATTCTTGTTGTCATTTACTGATTTTTGCTTTCTTTATTAGCTTTATACTTCTATATTGCACATGTTATTTTGACTAGTGGGTGTCTTGAGTTGTACCTCGTCACTACTCTACCAAGGTTAGTTTTGATACTTATTGAATATCGACCGTGGTGTACTCATACTATACTCTTGTATATTTTTGTACAGAGCCAGGTATTGGAGATATCAGACTCGGTCGGAGTTAGCTTATTGATCGCGGGGATTCAAGGTAGAGTTACTTGGTCGTCGCAGCCCGTTGGAGTCCTTTCCTTTCATTGTATTGCCAGCTTGTTATTCGAACATTATTTTATTTCAATCTTTGAGATCTTTCCATGTATTCAGCTAGAGTTTGTGACTCTGTATTACCTAATCTTGGGAGGTTGTTATGATTATTACCGCGTAGGCTTATTTCACTTTCGTTTTGGTATTAATATTAAACTTTGTTTTAAGTTATCATTGTGGAAAATTGGCTTAATTATTATAAGTAATCATCTTACCTACTCTTAGAGACGATGTCCTCACGACGCATGTGGTGGGATTTTGGATCGTGACACTAATTATCCATATAAGAGCTGCTCACATTTGAAAGGTTTGATTTCTTGAAGCATCATATGTGTCTACTCCTGACTCCCACAATACCTTCAACTCTTCTATTAATGGTTGTAAATAAATGTCAATATCATTTCCAGGAGATCACGACCCAGATATAAGCAAAGAAAGAATGCAATATTATTGTTTCATGCATATCCAAGGAGGTAAAGTCTTCCCATGCTTGGCCGTCTGCAGGATGCCTTGACTTTTCATGTTTGGACTGCTCCTCATCATGCCACCTCAATTTATCTGTCATCTTTGAGTACATAAATAGCCTTTTGAGTCTAGGAATTAACGGAAAGTGCCTCAAAGTTTTAGCAAAAACACGATGAGCTTTTTTGGAAGGCTCAAGCTCGCTATCTTCTTCGAGATATTCAATGTATCGAGAAGCTCCAAAAATATGGCAATATTCATCACTTTATGATCATTTCAAAATAGCATGCAGCCATTCGGACATGCATCAATTTTCTTATAATCAAGACCTGGGTTCTTTTCAAAAGACTTGACTTTGTTGCAGGATAAAGGAATGTTCAACTCGGGCATCGCCTCTTTCAATAACTCTAAGAGGGAAGTAAAAGGCTCATTGCTCTATCCATGTATACACTTCAACAAATATAGACGGATCGTGAATGATAATTTAGAGAACTCTTTACAACCAGGATATAATGTTTGGCTTGCCTTATCAACTAAGTTATAGAATTTTTTGGCATCTTCATTTTGGCATTCATAAACTCCTTCTTGTGCAACATCTCTAAATTGATCATTCAACAACCCATCAATGTCATTATACGAGTTACCTTCATCCATATCATCATCAACATCCATTGGAATTTTTCATTCCACATGATTAATCCATCTTGTATAACCTTTAACAAAGTCGTAGCATATTATATGATCATATACTATATTCCTTCGACACCAAGGGATGTTACAACACTTTGTACATGGGCATTGAATTTCTTCTCCCTGAGGATCTCCATCAGAATAAGCAAAGTCCAAAAAATGTTGAACACCGTCAATATACTCTTTGCTATACCTTGGTAAATCCATACAAATCTTGGACTGATCATTTGAAAACCTAAAATCAATTGTGATATTAGATTTCAAAATATAGATTTTTATTTAAGCATTAAATATACTTAACAAATATACCCTAAAAATCACAAGTAATTTTTCAAAATCGGTTGTTGTATAATAATAGGCTAATAGCATACTAAAAAAATAAAGAGAATAAGAATCTCTTACCTAGTCATGACACTTATCTTAGGCCAAACCCAACTTCAAGTTCACCACAGGTAATCTAGCATATGCTTTAAAAATTATTAAAAGTTATATATATAAAATTTATCAAGTAACCTACACATGAAAATATAGTTCCATTATATTTTCATGATTATGTACCAAATGGTGGTATGAGGCCACGATAACTTGTATTTTCTATATAGCAATCATAATATATTATTACAAATGAGTGAAGCATGTTAAAAAACATAATATGTTGTTACAAATGAGTAAAGCATATTAAACATGGAAACCAAGAAATATAAGGACAAAATCCCATATGGTCATAATTTAAATTATGTGCAGTGCTGAAGGTAAAGGATACATAAGTAATGTAGCATTATCCACATATAAATTTACAACCAATTAGGCAATTCCATATGAAGAATAGCTTGCAGTCAACTTCGCAAAGTGGTAAAAAATAAATCAATCATAGCGATGAAACATAAATAACGCCCTACTTGTCAAACTTTTCTGTATAATTAGTTTGAATACAAACTCAGTGAACGTATATATTGCAAAAAAGAGATTAAAGCTTTGACGCCCGAAATCAAACAAAAGTGATAACTTATTTTTCAACTCAAGAATCTGAAATTAGGATAAAAGTGAAAACTTTGACAGTCGGAAATTAAAAAAATTACTTATTTAAGCCCGATAGTATGAAATTGAAAAGAAGTTAAAAATTTTGAGTATAAAATAAAGAATATACAAAAATACCCAGTAATTATACAAAAAAAATTCACTTCTATCAGCCGCATCAACAAAAAGCTAGAAAAAACTGAAGCTTTAAGTATAACAACGAAGATAATATGAAGATACCAAAAAACTAAACAGAAAAGATTACTTTATGTCAGCCCAAGAACCTGAAATTAGTAAAATATTGAACTTTGATACCCAGAAATTAACGAAAATAAAATTACTTCTTTTCAGCCCTAGAATCTGAAATTAGAAAAAATTTAATAACTTTAAGTATAAAACAAAGATTGTACAAAGTGTTTACCCGTAAAACGGTATAGTTAAATTTATAAGTGGTTTATAGACAAGTGAATAATAATAGATGAATTAGACACAAATGTAATACTTAGCCTTGAGATGGAGATAAAATAACAGATATAGTGATTCTGGGAGCAGGGCTTCCGGGGACAATAGCAACAATATCAGTAAATAAGAAGATAAAATTATATTGAGCTTTGAATAGAGTGTAGCGTATGTTTGTTAGAAAATTCGTGTCCTTTCCAATGATAATAAAGCTCACTATTTATAGTTGCACCTAGGGAATAAGGTCCTAGAATCAAGCTCATTTTTAATGTCAATTATGAGGGTCATTGAAGAATGTGTAATGTCAAGCAGTGAATGTCATATTCCTTGTAATGAGTCGTGTACTTAATGCTGTAAAATATTCTTTATTAAATGCTACCGGGTGGCAGGCATTTATTCCATCTTTATGAGTATCATTCTCTCTGGTAACAGACATGATCGTTGCCTTCGGATTAAACTATCTTCTGTCTTCGGCACCACGTGTCACTTTCTCATGCGATCATTTAATATGAACATATTTTACCCTATACAGATAGTCCTCCTGCTTTCCGGTGGCATAACTTTGTGTCACCGAGAAGTTGGTTGAAACACCTTTTTTGGTGGGAAATTCACTGACCCCCTCTGAAAAGTTTCTGACGGTTGATTAGGCGTACGTCTTTCTGCATGTAATGCCTCGAACACGCGTTGTCCCACGATTTAGCATTACTTTTGACAGTTATCAAGGTAATTATGGCCACAATTGTAGCCGCCTATACCTTTACATATACGCATCAACCTCCTTCATTTACACTTCATCATACTCTAAATTTTCTCAATCTTTCTTTACCCAAATCTTACTTCATCTTAAACCTTTCTTTAACTTTCTTTTTTGAGAGAAAACCTTCCTTCTAATAAAAAAGAATGGCCTCTTCTTCCAGAAACTGTAGTTCTTCAAAGAACAAACGTAAAGCTGATGATGTTGCTCATCTTATGGTGAGAACCATTATCCCAAAGATTCTAGTCACTACCAAAGATTTTGAAGAGAAGTATCCTTCTGCTCACCCTTGTACGTGCGCAGTTAGAATTTATCCTTCTTCCATCCGTCCTTCCAGTCTCCCTACTGGGAAGGAAGACTTCCACTGTCAAGATTTGGACATTATCTCTCTCAACCTGGTGGAGTAGATAACCTTAACAAAGAAGGGTTTTACGTATTTTTACACGTAGCTCTTCACTTTGGGAGAGTTCTCTTTGAGTGCAGAGCTTGACTCCGTCATCGTAGAGTTCTGCCTCTACTACCAAGTGTGCTTGGCATAAGTAAGTCCTTCCGTGCGGCGGACAATCTCTTGTCTTCGACGCGTGTACCAAGAGATGGGAGAAAAGCTAACCCTAGCTCGAGTGATAAACCTCTATTCACCCAAGATCTTCTGCGGGGGAATGATAAATTTCAGCAAGCGCGGCTACCGTGCTCTGCTATCCAGCATGGATGATGACAATGACCGTGGGTGGATGGAACGATTTGTTTCAGTCGCCACCAGTGATATCATTCCGGTCGCGGCTCCAGCCTTTCCGAAATTATGGAACCGCACTCGTAAGCCTACCATTTGTTTCTTCTTGTGTTAAAGATCATTCCACATCATTATTGATCCTTCTTCTTTTACTTATTTCAGCGACTCAGTGGGTTTTACCTAGGGTTGAAGGCTTGGACCAATGGGTCCAGAAAATTTTGGATGTTACTGCACCCGAAACCCACACGTGTAAAGAATTGTCCCTTAAATACGGGTGGAAGGCCAAAACTCACGGTAAGTCAAAGTCATCTTGTTTTTACCTTTTCATATAAGGAAGTTGTTTGACCCTTCTCTCCTGTTAAATTTAGATCTATCCCAAGTCTCAGTTGTCTTCCCTGAGGAGGACGTTTTGGCTAATCCTACTGACGCAGCGAGGCTGCTGCAGGAGGCTTTTACAATGACAGGTGTCTCCGGGCCTGCTTCTGGTGTGAGTGCTTCTTCACGGAGTCCCCGGCCGAAGAACAAGCAACCAAAGAGAAGACGTTCCTCCGTGACCAGGGAAAAGAATAAGATGGAGAAGAATATCTCTCCCGAGTCGTCTCCAGAAGTTGTGGTGACAAGCCCCCCGCCAGGGCCAGCCATAGACACCGTGATGATTGACGATGATGGGGAAGCCAGCTTGGAAGGGGCTTCTCTACATATAAGATGACGACCTTTCTTAGCTCAACAGACTGCTCAATCAGTTGAGTTAGTTAAACCAACCGAGGATGATGCCTCGGCACTCTGGGGGGAGTTTGATATGGTGAAAAATGCCAACTCCCACTTCCAGATCCCAGTCGTTGCGACCGGTACCGTTAGGCTGGGTACCGGGTCCCTGCCGTCTTCGGTTGACGAGCAACCAACAACCAGCGGTGCGCTTGACGCAGCCACTTCTCATCCTTCAATGCCATCAGCTTCATCAAATGCGATAATTGAAGAAAGCACACATAAATTACTAGAATTCAACAAATGCACACATAAATAAGACAACCTTGCAACAACAAGAAGCAAACTAACAGAGATGCAATAATTGAAGCTTTGTATAAGTTACTAGAAGGGCACTAATCTCATTTTCCTTTTTAACATATTAGGAAGAAAACTGACATTATACCTATGTTGTCTAGAAACTCTTTTGATTATGGTTATCTATCAAATTTAAATTTTAATACGGAGAATTATTTTTACTTGCATCACCATAATTGAAAATAGTATCTGGTATGTGTGTAGGGTATCATCTCTCTAGTTTTACATAAGAGAGAATGAGAAATAGCATGTTCTATTTACTCTAAGAGTGAGTTTAGTATGAAGAATAATATCCTAAAAAATATATTTTTTGAAAATAAGTGGTTTTCTTACTTATTTTCTAGTGTTGGTTAGTTAGGAGAAAAGAATTAAACAATATATAATTTAGGCAAATATATGATAGACAAGGTGGGTTGCTCTGATGGTAAGCACCATCCACTTCCAACTAAGAGGTTGTGAGTTCGAGTCACCCCAAGAGCAAGGGTGGAAGTTCTTGGAGGGAAGGATGCCGAGGGTCTATTGGAAACAGCCTCTCTACCCCAGGGTAGGGGTAAGGTCTGCGTACACACTACCCTCCCCAGACCCCACTAGTGGGATTATACTGGGTTGTTGTTGTTGTTGTTGTTGTATATGATAGACGAAATGGGTGAGGGTGGGGGAGGAGTAGTCCGGTGGGTTCAGTTCGGGGTCGGGGTAGGGATCCGAGTTGGGGTGGGGGTCGAGGTTTAGATCATGCTTCGGGGTTGAGATTGGGTGTCGGGGCCGATATTAGGGTAAGGATTCATACTAAACTC